>JAQGBQ010000139.1:0-38236 GCA_034698485.1 Vertagopus arboreus
CTTAAATCTTTTATGTTCTACATTTCAGGCAATTAAATCAATTCTTATATGCCCATCGGGCATATTATAAGCTAGTAGTTCATTAAATAAGCAAGTCTGCAAGTTGTCATTTGCATATATCCACTTAATCCACAGCCACCATGGATTTTCATAAAAATCTTTAAATTATACGGATAGTGAATACATAGAATGCTTGCTACTGAAAAGGATAATGGCTGCAAAATGAAATGAAAAAACCTACCAAGCTTATGAGACATGATTAAAAAGTTATCCACCTTGAATATAATGAGGTTGAGGGGGTCGTCAAGGGCTTATGGTTTTGGTCAATAATTTCAAAAGGAGCAAAAAATGTTGTGTGGATATGCACTATCTCTACCTCTATGCATAAATATTTTGATAGTGCACATAGTATGGTTGTTCAATATTCAACACTTTTGAAATGGGGAAAGTGAATAGAATTTTTTTAAGGAGACTGCATCATACTTACGTTAGTGATACTGTGCTTGCGTTAAGTGTATAGTATAAATAAAAAAAAAAAAAAAAAGTGTGAGAGAAGGTAGGGAGGTTGACACTGGCTGGCACTCTTAATACAAGGACCATTTCATTAGGCGACTATACTCACTCAAGAACGAGCACTTTTCTCCAGATTGTCTGGATTCTAGAATTTCTAGACTTCTAAAACTACCAGGCTTGTTTGTTTTACTGGAGAAAACACGCATTCACACTTGCCAGGGAAAGAGAGAAAAGAAGAGAAACGGACAGATTGAACTAAAGACAGAAGTAACTGGAGAAGTAACTAGTCCTTGACGATATAGACGTAGCATTTCATCTTTTTCCACAAAACAATAGTTCCATTAGCAGACAGGAGAAAGAAAAAGTTGTGATTAGTGGAGAAGATGAAGGTAACATGGAAGGAAATACGTCTCGCCATTCTTCACACGGGAAGTCTTATTCTCTAAAAATGCATAATACCTTCCTTAATGGGTTTCGTCGCAACTTAATTCCAAACATTACGGTTTTAACTACCCAGGAATTCTATACTCGCATAGAATCTTTAACGTTTACGCATATTTGCCTTTCTTTAGTTTCAAACACTTTTTTTTAAAATCCCTCTCCTTGCTATTAGACACTTACTACTTTAACTTTGAGTTTACAAAGAGGAGAATGCAGGAATGAAGACTGCAAACGTGTCTAGTTGATAACATTTTTTCCTTCTAGTTTGTAGAAACGGTTGTTTGTTTCGTAGATTTGTATGTGGGATGAGGGCAAGTATAACGACTGATAGAATTTGGAATAAGAAATGAACCAGAAATCCAGGCTAAGCCAGTAGCCCAGAAAACAGAAGGAACCTCGAAACTCTGTAGGAGATGAAAGTTTCATAATCATAACAATGGATTTCGTATTTATTCATGTATCCTCTCTCTCTCTCTCTCTTGCTTATAAACTATTAAACACAATCTTCTGCCACTTCTTTAGACTTTATAGAATTGCTTCAAGCTAGACGTTAAGTGTAATCTCTTTGTAATGTAAAACCCTTGCATATCGAAATAAGATTTATTTTACTTTCACCATAAACTTTCTCCCATTCAGCTAATGTGTACCACTGGGGTTGCTGCTATGCTAAATACATTTATTATAATAATTTCAATATTTTAGATATCAAAAGCTAAATCTGTACTAAATTCTTATTCCGCTACAGTTTAGAATATTCTCAAATAATGGTGGACAAAATGTTAGGAATCGATTTGTAATTCATAGGAATGAGTGTGTGGTTGGTTAATATGGATATGCGTGCGTAGGGTTTCGTTTGATTGACAAGGTGCCAAGAACTTTGGTAGTGTGATTGTGTAAGGTGTTTTATGGTGTGACTGAATACAAAGACAAAGTTGAAAGAGCTTACCACGTCGATAAGTTGAGACAACTTGAGTTTGATCTTGACGGTGAGGGCATCACTGACATTGACAACGGGCCGAACCAATTTATTGTAGTTGGAGAGTAGATCATCGTAAAGTCGCTTTGCATCTGGATTTCCAGCTGAGCCTGATTCCAAACGAAAACATATAAGTATAATACACAGTAGTCGTTTAAACCGTTGATAACGAGCCCGTGAAATCATTATCAGTCAAAGAATATCTCAAGACCAATCCGCTGTTCAGGTTAGGCTTTCATATGAGTACTGAAAGTACTTCACAGAATTTTCTGGCGTCTGTCACATTTTCATTTTCATGCTACTACCATTTAACTCAGGAAGAATCACAACGACTGGATTCTATATTTGGTATTATGTACGGAACCGTTATAAGAACATTGTAATGATGGTAATGGTGGTCCATCATACGGCCACAGGGAAGAACTTGGCTCATTCTCCTACCACCTCAGACATTATCGATTAAGACTGGTTTAGCTAAATTAATACTCTAGTCAATTCCAGGCTTAGTGATGATGAAAGAATCCATCAATGCACAGTAAAGATAATGAATCTCAGAGGTCACGGAGGTTACTTAAGATTGCTTCTTTGCTACGGATGGTTGTTGACACAATGTAATTCGTTAAAGAACACAAGTCACTCAGATCATCAATACCAACTCTATAGTTAGTTGATGAAATGTAGAAAAGTTAGTTGTCGGCGGAAGGAAGAGAAAAGTCGGACTGATGATGGAGTGACATTGATGACGACTGGAAGACGGAAAGGTAGGGATACGAGTAAAAGGTGTTTATCCCTTGGGATGAGATGCAGAACTGACAGGTCAGCAGATGTAGTCACCCCATGAAAACAAGTAAAGAAGAAGAAGACACTCACACTACTGCTTCTATCCCAGTTCCTCGTTCCTGTGCTCGTGTCTTATAACAACAGAACGAGTAGGATGAGAATGAGTTACTCACCGTGAGTAGGGCTATACAAATGTCTAGTAGGAATGATAGGAATGATAGTCTCATAATAACGGTGATGCTGGTTCTGCTGGTTCTTTTGGTGATGGTGGTGGTCCACGTCCTTTCCATCCAGTAGTGATGGCCCACCTCCCAGCCCCACAAAGACCAGGTTCCTACTTCATAGTTTATAGAGAGTTCCTGCTGCTCCAGAGTGAAAGTAGTAGATGCTAGTTGTAGGTACAAAAGACCCAGTCCCTTACTCATCATTTCCTGCATCAAACGCAAAATTCGGTCGCTTGGGATGCAAGATCCGAAGGAACCAATAGAAAACAGGTGAAACTTCTCTCCTCCACTTCCATGGCCAACTCTTCCGTAATCTCTTTCGTTACTTTCTCTCCCTCTGCTTTCTCTCTCTCTCTATGTGTCTCTCTCTCGCGCTCTCTCTCTCTTTTCCGTACTCTCTCTGGGTGGTTTCTTTGCCAGACCACATACTGGATGAATACAACCTAGAATAGCTAGATACATCATCCATCCATCTAAACCTTCATCTATCATTCCACACAAATTCCCCATTCTGCTACTCAGCTCACTTTCTCCCGTTTCCAAAAAATCACAATTTTCCTTTCTTCTTCTTTCTTCATTAATTGTCACTTTGTCTCTCTCAATCCATGGACATGGAATCCCAATTACGTTTCCTTGAACTAAAACATCCTCAGAGAAGACACGAAGGGACATCAAGTTAGAAAGACAGAGAAAGGAATGGAATGAATATTGCCACGTTAGAAATAATCAAGCCCCGTCAATAACATTCCTGACCTAGTCACACCATTGAAAAAGTATTAGCTTTCCTTTTTTCGTCGTCTTTTTTCTGCCGCTTGTCATCATCACCAGCTTTGGAGCATAAGGGAACAAATTGATCAAATTGCTTTCACCTGATGCTATTGAAGCTAACCCAAGTATCCTAACTAAGCCAAAAACTGGATCAGTTTAGTTTATATATACTAGGTAGGAAGTCAGCTGTTTGAGCCCAGTTCCCCATGGGACTTCTCGGACTGGGAATGAAAATAACAGGCTTTGGAACTTAAAACCAATACATATAAATTGAACGCACTGTTGCAGAAGGATTTCCCAAGGTAGCATCTAGCCCATCAACATGCATATCCAGGCCAATCAATTTCCTTACTGGTTGAGTTTGCCATGTTCGTAGCTGTCACAACTGGCCGCCTCTGCTTTCTCTCTCCGATCTCATCATGTAGTGTAGTGAAATGGGCATCTCAAAGCATACAAGAAATGGATGAATAGCTTTTGAATGAGTTATGTACTCTATAGGCAGACCAAGTAGTGTTTCCATTACTTTTACGATGTAGCCAGTTGGCATACAAATATTACTTGACACTTGGCTGGCTCTCAGCCAATCTCTCTTCCGTTCAAATGGGACATGCATATGTATATGATTACTATTAGTAGCTATGTGAAATACCACGAAATCAACAACAAAATGATGGAGTTAAAATCCAACTGACTCTGTCACACCTAGCTGCTCTTTAAATTCTGATGTCATTCCGGACTTTTCCCTGTTTCCTGTTCCAATTCTATTTTCCAAGAATGTTTCATCATAAATCATCTCGTGCATTATAACGTGTGAAGTTGAAAACATTTGAACAACCCACAGCCACGAGGAGCGTATTTGCTTTCGCCAAATGTAAACATACTTTATTGCTGACTTAAATGGTCATAAGTAGTTCATTCAACGGCAATTTCAAATCCTGGCAAGAGACAACTTTTCCACACAGTGGAGAACCACAATGCATATATGTTTAGAAAGTCGATACTCCTTTGTTTCAGATTTAAACTAAAGCTTTGAATTGTCTTTGAGAACAACAAGCTGACATATTTCAAGATTATTTTGCTCATTTTTATTTGTTATTATTTATTGTGTTGCATACATTGTGTTGTGGGGGATGCATATTATGGAAAACGGCTTTTCACCTACGTAAATAAATAAAGCTGTCAAATTAGTTAAATGTTTCTTACAAAAAATAAATAAATCCTATGGAAGCTTGAAATACACAGTATGTATATATACATCAAATATAATGCTGACTAAAGATTCTTAAGTCGCATATGCAAAATTAGTATTCGACTAAAGATGAATTCATCAAAGTCAAGTTTGTACAGTTCGTGATACAGTAACTGACTTGACAACAACTAAGCTTTATTTTTATCTATCTACATATCATTATGACATAATAACAACAAAAGCTTTTAAAATAGGAAAGTCATCAACTAATGGAGTCTTTAAAAACATCACTAGAAGGAATAAAAGATATTTACAGACACAAAAAGGGCAAAAAATCTCACAAAGTTCCATATAAGCCCTGATGTCATTACGAATTATTTTCTCGGTTTCGTGACAACCCTGGACAACCCGTTGTATTTATTTATATCTGAATGTATCCTTACATCAGCATTAGCATGCATCTTGGCGGAAAGTTTCTCAAGAAGAATGCAATGCAACGACGGGTGTAATTTTTCTTCTTTATTCTGGATACATATGCAACTGACAAAATTTATGTGTACGAGTTCTTTTGATAAGAAAAACGACCTTAAGTCAGACCACGGACAGAGAAAGTTATTCCGTGTGTCGTTAGCAAGGATGACATTTGATAGCCATTGTAGTTGGAACCGCATTTTTTATTTACGGCAGAACATGTACGTTCAATCATTGCCATTTACGCACATTGAATAATTTCATTTAACTTTTAAAATAAACAATTCTTACATTTCAGAAAAACATTTTTCAATGGAAATAGAGTAGCCACAAGAAGCAAAAAAATTTAAAGTTCCTTTCATACAAGCGGTATAATACGTTTTTTCCAAACAACCAATTTTTTTAAAGTTTAACATTTTAATCGCGATTATCTAAAGGTTTAAACTGTAACTTTTCAATGTGTTTCCACAGTTCATTTTTGTCTTTTTGCTTACCTTGGTAAGCATAAGCATAAAAAAATGAACTGTGGAAACACATTTTAACTTTCGTATATAAAATATATTTAGGATTTGAAAGACAATTAGATACGTTAACTATTGGCTATATATACGTTGCAATTGGCACTCCTACAAAACCAAAGAATTTCAAAATATTACTAACTATTGCAAAAAAATCAAAGCTAAATTCTCACAAATCAAAAGAAGCTACCTAACAGAAGAAAAAAACAAAAATATCATAAGGCTTCATTTTTTTCTAATCTCAAAAGTAACTCAGAGATACATTTCTGGAACGCTTAGTCACGTACATAATCTTACAAATAATTAGAATAATCAGTAAGTAGATCATCTTATACCTTATATTATTGGTAATAAAGTTTTAAGTCAATTTGACTGACTTTTAACACTTGATCAACTAACTAAATCATAGAAAGATTTAAGAAACAGCGGGATTTTCTTGTCAATAATAAATTCAACCTCGAACTGGTTTCAAACCTTTAGTTTAAACTAATTAGCAATAATGAAAAGAAAATAGCTTCAAAAATAAGCTTTAATGTTTTATTTTTATTTTTTAATCAAAAATTCAGATTTTTAGCCATTATATTCGCTTCATATAATTCTTGAGAAGAAACTGGTGTTAATTTTTTACTAAAGTGGGATTATAGGTTTTTGCGGGAATATTGTATTTGAATTATTTATTTTTATTTTTGGAAAGAAAATTAACTTTTTTTAACCATTCAATGTACCAATTTTTTTAAATTTAAGTCAAATATATAAAAAAAAATCTGTATTAAAATTTGAACATTTCGACAAAAATTATGGAAAAATAAAACTTCCAACTGATAACAATAAATTATTCACTAAATCCTTAATTCACATGAATTTTTAAGAACGATTTTTAAAAAAAATAATAATAAAGACACGTCCCAAGTAGCGAAAACTTTTTTAAAAACTTACTTTTATACAATGTCGTATTTGAAAGAACGATTATATTTTTTGCATACATTATGAAGGGTTCTAGGATAGCTTAATAAACGATCACTTCAAATATCACGTTATTTAGTTGAGAAAACCAAGGAGAATCAATCAACATTTTTTTCATGATTGTTGACAAACTATCTTATTATTCGAGTGCATATGAAGCTCTGCAAGTTAAACAAAACAAGAATGAAAGCAGGTAAACATGTTTTCTGTGCATAATGGAATTTTTATTATGAAGACAGTCTCAAGTAATGTAGTAAACCTTTCTATCTATAGCATAACCGTGAATGTTTCTGAGCTTAAGATACTATAACAAGATATTTTAGAAAACAAAAGTAAACCAGAATAGATACCGAGACAAAACGAAAGAACAAGGACATTTCAAGAGAAAACGGATTTGCAATAATCCCCACCTGAATCCCCTTGTCTCATTCAAGAATAGATTACTCTATTTATGGATTTCTTAATCCCAGCCTCCAACTGGTATCATTATTGCTTCTCATATATGCCTCTAGCCCCTGTAGCTAAGACCTCATTTAAATCCAGCAGACAATAGAATGAAGCCTATAAGTTCTGAAGCTTGAGGAAGTTATTAAAAAATATAGACCACCCGAAGATTCTAAACTTCAACATCCTCCAACCCATCTCTCTATTTAGAATGAGATGAAGATATGAGAGTGAAAAGTGATTTCAGAGCTACAGGATACTAGATTCTGTATGAGAAAGAAAGACCATTTAGATTCCACCTGTACTCATCTCTGTGAAATTGTGAACAAAAAGGACTCTGATCTCATTTAAGGAACGGACTGCATAGAGGTGGTTGCTGGTGGTATGAGAGAAAGCATGGGAGAAAGCATGGAGAGTCAGTTCTATAGAGATAACCAACAGCAGCATCTCAACCTTTGGAAACAGGTTACAGCCATCTGAACACAGAATTCATGATCGGACTACTTTCACGTGAACACGGCTGCGGGTCGGTGAAAGTCAGTCTATCCTTCTTTGCTATTCGGTAAAGCCCTGCTGGACAGGGATTGAGACAGCTCTCAGTTATTTTGAAGAAATTCAAGAAATTTTAGGTAGAAGTTAGTTGCCGCAGCTTCCGGAAGATTACCTGCACTCTTCTCTCTCTGCTTTGCGTCATCATCAAAATTTTCTCCTTGATCATCAGCAAAGAATTTTCCTGTCCCCATCTGCTTTCTCCCTTTTAGAAATCTTGAATGACTTTATATATACTCACTTTGATTCGTGTCAAGAGCTGTGTTCGGTTTGGTGTCAAGACACACTCCAATCTCAATTTACCCGTTCAGCCTTTCTCTAGTCTTAATCAAGATGCAAATGAGCTATCTATATACAAGTCCACTTCATTGCCATCAGCCTCGTCAGTGTTACCCTGTGTGTTACAGTGTGTGTTACACTGTTTGTCTACTAGTATGTAAAACAGAGTACAATACATCGGACATAGTCAAGTAATTTTCTACTTGAAATGGATTAGCATAAAAACATTTCAGAGGCTATCAATAAATTATTGGTGATTATTTGTATCCGCAGTCTCTTGTAGATTGGGGCTTAGTGCTTTCTCTGCTTGTTAGGGATAATATTTTTTTGTGCTTTTACAGAGTACTGAAGCGAGGGACTCATTTAGCCATTGAAGAAGTGGTTATACCATAACTAGATATTAGATTGTAGATGAAGAAGGAAAGTAAAGGAGGATGTTAAGATGGCTCAGTTAAGTTACTTTGCAATATTTACTCCTGTCGTTTGCAAAATTTAAGTACATTTCTGGTGGCTTAGCAAGTAATCAGAAGTCATGTATCTTACTTTTGCTTTCCTAAAGTGCGAGGCTGACGGGGTTGAAACAGGGTGCTCAATTATTCAGCAAGTATCATTCCCTTCCTTCTTGAACTAGCACGAAACTTATTTTCCAAGAGTCGCTGCTTAACTTTGAGTCTAAGATATTTATACCTTCCATTTCCAAAAGGAGATGGGGATCGTTCCTCCAAAATTCTAAACTTACATTTTATGAATTTCAACAAAACACTTAATCTCATCCCTTCACTTTACTGCCAAACCAAAACAACAATCATCTCTAGGGTCATGCATTTCATGCATGTAAGGTGTGAATTGAGGATGTTGGTCTGTGTTTCAAGTGCAAAATTCAACACAGGGGCATCAAAATGAATTAAATATGAAGGAACCTTGCCCATTTCCAGAGATTGTAAAATCTTTTTTCCACAATGTATTATTCGTAGATTCTTTTGAGGAATCCAACCTAGACAGAAATACTATTGAATTCCGTATTTCTTTTAAATTTTAGAACTAAAGCGACAGTTTATAAAAACTTGAAAGTTTGGTTTAACTAAAAAGAGAAAGTTGTTTCTTTGTCTATAGCATATAAATTCATACAAAATAACAATGTAAAATGTCAGCATAGGTTTAGCAGTATCTTAAACTCATTATCATGTTTGATTGCCAGCACTTGAGCATTAGATTTTATAGCTTGGTGCTCTCTTGTAAAGTTTTATCTCGCACCTATAAAATCAAGCACATTGTAGAAACTTAGTGTCTGCCTGTCTTCCAAAAAGAATCAACCGTTTAATCATGGCCATTAATTACTTCTACCAAAAAAGCATCAAACACTTAAGAAAAGGCGAGACATTGTCTTGCGCGTTAAAATGAGACGTTGTAACTTTAAAAACAAAGATTTAACTGTTTAAAAAAACAACGTCTTTTAGCTTAGAGAATTTATTTTAAATTAGTTTATTATATTATATTTTTCAGAAAATAAAAGATTTTGCTTTTCTAAGCTGTAGTTGAATTAACTAAAGCCTGATAATTTCACAGTTATTTGCACCAGTAATGCCGTAAATCCTTAGATCTTACTGAACGTCTAGATTCACAAAATAATTTTTTTGTTTAAATGCCGAATAAGATTCAAATTAATTAATTTTGCTGAAAGGATTTATATACTTTTCATCTTTTTGACTTTTATCTGTCAAATAAATACGTCTTCTCAAAATCAGGATCATAGGTAAATATGTATATAAAATCAGAGAAAATCTTGGTCGTAATACATATTATATGTTACCCAGTTGAGGGCGTGTAAATTTAGTTTGCTTGTCTCATCCATAAATAAAATTGCCACTTGTCATCCCGTCATTTCGTTTCTCTTCTTATCAATCTTCACTCACTCTTCTCGTCTTGCACAATAGTTTTAGCTCACAGAGGAAAAAAGACAGAAGCCGCAAACACTCATTCCCTCCTTGATTTACATAGTAATCACATTTTTTACTCCAGTTCCCTTTGCACTCTCACAGGGTTCATCTGACAAGAAAAGAAAGTGAGCCAAAACTCTTCCAGAAAAAAAAATTCACAGCTACCTTTCTCTTATTGTATATGTATATATACACAGAGACTAAGAGAGAGAGAGAGTTGGCCATGGCTATAGATTAGATGTGCTCAAATGGCTTCTTTCATTTGCATCCACTACATTACTTATTCCTACATTCGATTCCCAGGATCCTCGTCTGGAAACGAGGAATTCCTTTCCAGAATCCAGACGGAGAATTGTATAATTCCATAGCACAGCAGATTCCACACTTTGGAGCTTGACTCGGCTGAATCTAATGTGTAGAGATATTGCTGAATTCTAGTTTCTAGATTTGCTTTAATTATGATGGGAGATCAGAATTTTGAGGTCTCTTTTACTTCTCCCTCAAAACCTCTCATTCCAGAGATACAGGCCAGGGTGGTTGAAAAAGGAAAGGCAGATATTTTTTGCATGGTTTGCATGATCTAATTTCCCTGTCAGAGTTGGAGATATATTATAACATTATGACGATAACACGAACGACAGCTATTTTTAGTCACAAAAAAGAGAGAAGAAAAGAAAGGTAGAGTCAACATGGAATTTTGAATATGAAAAGAGCTCAGATCAGAGTGTGTGTGTGGACGTCGTTATTGGTTTTGGTATTCAAGCATGCACATAAAAAGATGTGCAAATAGTGTGTAGTAAAACAACTTCATAGTCAAGGAGATCTCATGAGACGAAGCGTCGGGATGCATACAAACGAGTGCAGTTCAAGGTTTACTCCAAGGAATTCTCTCATTGGGGTGGGTATGCATCTGATACTTTGTACTTTATTGGAAATCCCTTGTCTGTCGGTCCCCCACTTACCCAGCTTTCGGAACAAAGGTGTTTTTTACTGATTTTAAGCTCCTTAATGTCGGTCACATTTCGAATTCATTGAAAAATCCCAGTAAATTTAAAAAGGGTTTGGATTCGTAGTATTTAGCAAAACTTACAACAAATAACCTTCTGTTGGTACTACTTTAAATTCACTGTTTGGCCCCGCTAGTTTGCAGAGAAAAAATACGTTTTTAGGGGGTGTGGGAATAGTAAAATGCGGATTATCAAGCACAATTCAATTTTCAGAAATTAAAATAAAAAATAGTCAATAAAATATTGTTAAATTAAAAATGAATGTCTGAAGCACCATTCGCAAATTCAAGTTTTAATTTAGAAAGAAATCATTCTTTTTGTCAAACGCAAGATTTTTGAGAAAAAGTACATTCAGAGTAAAAGCTGAAAATTTACAGTAAAAACAGAAAAGAGAACAGAATAGTTGAAATATTGTTAATTGAAGAAATAATTGTTAATTGATTAATAGTAAGGATAAAGCTATGTAATAGTGCAAAAAAAACCTTCTGCGGGAACAAAATAGGAGAGCCAAATCGAGAATATATGTACGGTAGCAATTCGTTACTAAATACTTTATTCGTAAACTGTAATCCCTGTTCATTCGATACTTGGATACATCCGTTTTACAAATAGTTTATTTAGTTTATAAGGATCCACATGAATCTAAAGTACGAGCCATGTACATATTTGTATGGATATGAGATACATAAATTGCACAGAGATACAGCTTAGTGTCAACAAAAAAAGCTACTCGAGAACGTAACAAAAATGTATTCAAAAAGTGTTATGAAAACGGTCACATCTTGTGGAGAAAAAACAAGAGATTGTCATCACTTCTGTCTGATGTGTAAACACTTTTAGCATGTATGTAATATATTTGTCCTACGAGATACCGATCGGTCATTTCTTGAATATTTGAATTTCCATGCAAGATACACAACACAAAATCCACTTTTGATAACGATGAAAACTCTTTTCCCGACTCTGCCTGCTTTCTCTCTGTATAAATATAAAAATATTTACACCTAACCTAATTGGAGATTTTATCCAGCAGGAAAAGACACTTGCGTGGATGGCTACAAAAGTAGACAAAAGAATTCCAAAAAGCTCTGATCAGTTGTGATTCTCTTGTCCAAAATGTGAAAATAAAAGCTGTTCTTTGTAACCAGAAATCCTTCTAGAGAACAATAGAAATGGCTTTCCTGTTGATTACTTTTACCCTCGGGGCACAAATCATCCGGTTTATTTCACTATTTGGATATTCACCACAACAATACAGATTCGTTTATTTGGTTAGCTGCTGAATTTAATCAAGTTGGAAGGAAATAAAGTGACTGCTGGCTCATATGATATGAAAACCAGCTTCGGACGTTCTTTATTGGGATCAGTGTTTCCATCCCCAGCGAGAGTAGTACGGGGCACTAAGGTGAAATAAATATATGAGTAAGAAGAGAATCATTCAAAGTGAAAATTTATCCATGGGGAACATCTACGTTCTGTCATAAATTATTTATTGGGAGATTCTATCTCATCGCTTCTCATCCTACTTTATTTTCTGAACATCTCCTACATCATCGTTTCCATGTCTTGGTTGAGTGACGACCATGATGGGCATAATCCATACAAATTAAATTGCACTTCTAAGTTGTTGCCCAGTAGGACTGGAAATGGGAGCGGGGGATGAAAATCTGCACCGAATCCTAAAACATTTTCTTTTACTATACTACTGCCCTGTTCTAATTGAACATGCCACTCGCGTTACGAGACGTACGAGAGAAAGCAACATACATGGAGCTCTAAAGCAGTCAATTCAGATGTCCTAATGTAGTGAAAAGGGGTGACGCAGCTTTTTTCCAAACTATGTGTGGCTTATAATGTAAAATAACATTCTGAAAAAAAGTCTAAAAAGTTTTTTGTTAAAAAAAATCTTTGTTGTTTAGAATTTATGAAAGAAAAATAGTGGAAAAGGTACATTTACTTAGAATTTTATGAAAAGGGTTTTCTCAGGAAATGAAATGTCAAAATTCAACATTCATTACCTTCGCTTTAATAATAAAGGAGCGACAGGAATAAACTACACCCAGCTTGCTGGGCTGTAGTTACCCAATTAACGATGCAAACCTAGCCTCACTTCTTTTGTTTCCATTTGTAAGTCAAGACCACAAACACACAAGTCGAATCTAGAATATATAAGAAGCTCCAATCTGAAAACATCTGTATTTTTAACGAGTACCGCAAACAACTTCTTAAAAGTTTTATTCACTGCCACCAACAAAGCTAGCTGTGTTCTGGTTCTGATTATGAAAAGCAAACTTGGAGAGAAAGTAACTTTCCATTTATATTCCAGAGAAATCTATCTTAAAGATATTCATAGATCAAAAGGACCATCTTCAAAATTATTATAATTTTTCTCTCGAAATATTGGTAAAAGGAGTATCATGAATCTTTTACTTTCTAGCAATAGTGTGTTATTAGTTTCTGAAGGTAAGCATGAAAATCCGAAGAAGCTTAGTCTGCTCCCATTATTTTGTCGTCTTGACTTTCGGATGGAATCATATTTGAAAGCTTATTTTAAAAGATCTACGCTGATCCTATAAAACTCAAAAAGGCATTACTAAGCAAGTAATAACGATTCTCTTGGCATTTAATTCAAATATTCATTAACAGTTTATTGGATTTGAGACCCTGGACGGTACTGAGGCAGTACACATGAAATCAAAATGGAGAGAGATGATCGGGAAATATCAATTTGCCGTTTCACATAAACTCAAGCTCAAGTCTTGGATGGCCTTATCTGCCCAGGGTATTCAATTAAGTTCTACACCCCTACAGGGAAAAGCTTGTATTAACTACTTTCCATCCTGTATCGTCCTCGAAAATTTGTAAATATAGGGACAACCAAGTATTATTAGCTTCTATCGAATCCAGAAGCCACAGAGTAAATTAGTCCCTGGATGAAACATATATTTCCCAAATTGCACCTAATATCAGGCAATAAGGTCCAATAAACGTGTTAAGTATAACTCGATAAGTGTAATTGGAAGAATATTAAGCGTGCAATAGTGTAGATCAGTATAAACTGTGCTAAGCCAGCCGTAGGAAATGAGTTTACGAATTTATTCAACCATACACCGACACATTTTCTTTAAGTATAATTGCCTTAAAGCTAGCTTTCACCAACAGGATTTCACCTAAGCCGTGGTAGATTTATTCACACAAAATCTCTAACTAGATTTATCTCAATGCCTGCGTGGTTTTTCTATGCAGTTCAAGACTTTAGAATACTGTGGAACAGTTCTACCATTTATTTGTTTTGTATTACCGTCATAACAACGACATTTACAAGGAAAACCAGGGCATTAGCACTGAATGTCTGTATGATGCGGTCAAGCTAAATTACAACTAATTAGTACAGTCGATTTAGGTTACACGTAGAACAATACTGTTTGTATTATGTTGGGTTTCAAATTACACTATTGACAAAAGTACATACATGAATAAAAGAATGGTACTAATCGTATTTCTGGATGACAAGTTTTTTCAACATTCCATCCTTCATTTTAAAACTCTGTTTCCTTTGTGGCTTCAGAGGATCGAAATCGCAAATCGACAAGACCATTATAAAGACCCAGTTGAGATCAAAAAGAGTAGAAAGCTCCTTTTTATTTCCTAAATCAATTTCACGGCCTTCTCCCCTTGAAGTCAACCAGAAGTGTAGGCCTTGTTTTACCGGATTTAGTTAAATTGAGAAGGAAATCCTGAGAATAGTTCTTCCCGTAATACCTAAAGGCCTTGAGACATGGAAACCTTGTTGAAATGTTCAGATGTTGAAAGAGAGAGAGAAAGTGAAAGTGAAGAGAAAACTAAATGAAGTGAATATCGTACTTTTATCTCCCTATAGAGAGTTATGTATATGAGTGGAAATGCAAAGGTGATGAAAACTGCCGGAGGATTGAGGATTGAGAAGAAGAAGACATAAGATGCATACATCTATCCAGGGATAGTGGTGTAGGAAATCCTATTGAGAAATAAAATGGATAAAGTGTAAGTGGTACGAAAAAGTTTCTGTCTGTGGGAAATGGGAATGGTATGACCCAGAAGGGATCTAAGATGTAGAAACTACTCGACACAGAGAAATGGCAAACCGCTTTCACAACCTTTTCATATTTTGAATAGAAGAAGGTGAAGGAAATTGCCAATCCCTCCTTTACAGTTTACTGTGGTCAGATAGCCCTTCCACTAAACATTTGATCTCTTAAACAGCCTTAAAGGAAATATCGAGAAATACTTCTACGTCTTCCGCTGCGGCTATCTCTCTACATAATAACTATCTACTACTCTTACTGCTGCAACCACAAACTGAACGTCCTTTTGATGTTTGTATCTAAAGTTCAGCAGAGAGCTCATTGCAATCGGAACACCTGTAGCTGAAGCATTCAGAGAATTTTTCCCATTTTCAACATTCATCTAATCCAGGTCATTTTTCTCTTTAAGCAAGAGCTTTCACGGGTGCCGTTTGCTTTTTACAAAATTGAACTCAGCGCACAAAGAAAGATTCATCACCTTATAAGCCGTATGAGATTGCCGTCAACGGGCGGAATAGACGACATACACAATTTTCATCAGAATAGACGAGAGAGAGCCCAGAATAACTGTAGAAGAAGAAGAAGAAGAAGAAGGTGCCTGGGTTTGTAAATACAAGGAGTGTTTTTATTTTATGAGATATGGTTCTTCAAGAAAGCTGAGTCAAGAGAAAGAAAAATTATCAAGCTAGAATGGTTCCAGAAATCCTCTGGATTATTTGAAGAAATAATATTATTGAAATAAACAATACAGTGTTTCGTTGGAATCTTGGAAATTCCAGAAATCATTCAAGTTTCTGCAGACGCTGCTAAGTATTATATAGAATGAGAACAATAGCAACGCCAAATTCCAGTTAAAAGCTCCCACATTGTATAAGACTGAAACGAGGATATTCATAAAGTAGTTTCGGGCATAAAGTTGCAATAGTAATAAATTGATCCGCGTTTTCAGTCCAGGATGTCTTAGAAAATGTTGTGAAAACAGCTCGATACAGAAATCCAAATTTATGGATATCATTCTGCGAGTCATGAGTACAGAAATTTATCCGACGAGTTGAAAATTTCTTCTCAGAAAGCCCAAGCAACAATAGAAAAATTTATCTGCTCCGAGAAATCACCGAAGCATGGATTATTATACCAAATTCAAGTGGGGGATAGTAATAATAAGAAATCTCAAGTTGTAAAACATTCTGGTAATTAAAGGTAAACAGATCTTACCTGCGATGAAGATGAGACACACAGCTATACGGATTGGGAAACCAGGCATGATCCTGAAAGTAAAAAGATATTCATTCATTAGTCAAGTTTTATCATATGAACTTTTTTACATTGCAGCTAGTCATTCATCAGACACCAATTAGTTTTTGAAAAATAAAACGGCTTCCATATCTCAAAGTAAGGAATTCTCATTAGCCTACTTATCCAGTGTGGAGGAATGTGAATTGATGGATGTATCTATGTATGTATGTAAGTGGGTAACGAGATCTATATTGATGCTTTGTTGCACTAGTAGTCTCCATGAAAAGATGGTTAGTATAAAAAGTAGTGAGATTTAGGGAAATCAGAGAGGAAAAGTGAAAGCAACAAGGGGATCAATACACAGGAAGAAAGGAGACCAGGCATCAATACATCTCCTCTGGACTCTTTCTTTAAACTTGTTACCAAAGTTGGATGGATATATGGATTTGTCATGCAACTGAAGAGGATTGTGAAAAAGTTGGCCTATTGTACGGCGGTGGGAACGTGCATGTGTTCTTCACAGAATTCCAAACTACAATGTTTCATGTGTACTTCTAGTATCCCATGCCAGTAGTAGTATGTGATGTCCTATCATCCTTTTCTCCCGACTTTCCTTTGAACATGATGTGGGCTGGGATTTAAAACTTCCTATTTTATACATGGCTTGCTAGGGTGTGGGACTTGAGTGCCCGTATAAAAACCTCAACAATTTCAGTAGCCACAGGAATAAGAAAGGAAAGAGTTGACTACTCAAGAAAATCTAGGGACAGGCAGGTTTGAAGGAGAACGTTGGACAATGGTCTTCTTCTAGCCTTGGCTTCATCCATGATCCATGCTGATGTCATATATTCACACATCTATCCACATACTTTATACATATATATATATATATATGTGCGTACTTTTATATTATTTGAGAAAGAGAGAGAGTAATCCAGGATTTACTTCTATCTATCTCCTTTCAATCCTTCTGCCTCTTCTTGGACAAGAAGAAAACGCAAGGTTTTCCTCTGGACGGACATGGAAATCATATATGAATTATATGAGGAGGAGAAAAGAGACAAAAATTAAACTTACGACGACGATGGCAATGCGGGTTTCAGTGGATGGATTTCTTGTTCACGGCGGAGGATCAGGAGATGCTGTATTTTTCATTATAGTCTTCACTTCTTCTCTCCAACATATTTCTATCGGCCGGTCCGCTCTAAAGAAATCACGTCTTTTTTATCCATAATCTTGGTCTGTCAGACGACCGCAAGGATTTAACCCTTAGTCTTTCCTACCTGCTGAATCTGTAATCCGATTCTGAAACCTCACAACCAAACCACGAACACTCTGACCTCAAGCCTCTTCACTTTTCCCAAACTACTATATTGGATACACTAAATCACTTTTACTAACTTTCTAAGGACCAGAGGCAGTCCGTTTTGGACACCGTTGTGGCTTCTAATAATATTCATCACCTCGTTTCACTCTCTTCACTCTTTCTGTACTTTTCTCAAGATTTCTATGGGCTATTATTCTACAGATTGTTTTTTGTCCTCTTTGTATCTTTGCACTGTTGATCACGCTTATCTCTATTTTTGCACTTTTTAACACTTTTCAACAATTACTAACAATTACATAAATATTCTCTTCACACATTTATGACTACCTAGTATTATGATAATACCATGCACAAGATAATATAATGTGCGTATTAACTATGACAAATGAATTTTGCCAACGAGGCAATTAAAAAAGATGAAATGTGTTGTTCTCAAGGAGAAAGTGACTTTCACCAATATGATTTGACATATGAGCAATCTAAGGATATAGATATATACAAGTACTAATTGCTAAAGGCTAATTTTAACTTCTAAATATGACCAACATAGTAAATTCTGAGTAGTGAAACTGTGTTTGGTATTTGGTTTTTGGTGGCAGTGGTGAAGGGAGAGAAAGCAGCTCAGCAGTAATACGGTGAACACTGAGGAGCTGAATGGAAATGTTCCTAAAGTCTGTAAGGTTCTTTTGGTTCTGCCAGTTTTTGTTAAACCTGACGGACCAAGTGCCGATGCTCAGAATGTCTCTGGCACACTACTGCCAACTTCCCTTGCCTTTCCTTTCTCCGCTGGGTTGGGAGTGGTGGAAGGCTCCGACAAAACTTTGCATTTGACTGCTGTGCTTCTGCTTCCTTCATCCTAAAATCCCTGCCTATATCATCCAACTCTCTACAATGTACAATGCATACAATAATATCCGTGGACCAACCAACAACTCCGCCAACCATCCTACTTTCTCTCTATAAGAATTGACTACTTTATCCAAACCCCTCTCTCTCTCTCTGCCTTTCTCTTTTGGGTTTCTTCTTCCAACCCTTTCTCCACTATATCTGCTGCAATAACAACGGTTCATTATGACGAGGTATATTTGGCAGTCTTTCACATGGCATTCAAGGGGAACAATGATACTTTCTTAAAGAAACAAACTGGACACACGGGCCTCGAAAAGAAAGTAAGGATAGAGCCCTATGGGGTATCGGTATTTACTATAAAAATTGGCAACTCTAATTGATCGATGAGGTATTACTTGTATGCATCTATATACACTCCATTGGATATTGCATGTTGAGAAATCCTGCTGCAAAAAAATAAGGTAATAGATTGGCTTCGGTAACCTAGTCTCAAGTCTCAACAAACTCCAAACTCTAAGAGCACCACCAGGAGATCCAGTACGAATTTTCCTGCAACGTCGAGAGTTTACCGTGTTGATGATGATTTGAGGATGATACTCTTTTCCCTACTCTGCCTTGTATCTTCTACTATGTAACAATGTTGAATCCAAATGTATCTCTTCTTCCTCTCTCTCTTCCTCTGCAAAAAGGCATTTTTTCGTTTTTTGTGTGTGTGTGTGGAAACAGAGATCTAGTGCTTAAATAGTTCAGCAGGTCCATGGAGAAAACTCCGCCTTGCTTTCTATTTTACAGTATGCGCGGCATAGAATCAGGTTTTGTGTGCACTTCCTTCGAGAGCAATTCTTTGAATTCGGAATTGTTGCAGAATAGACTATCTATTCCCTTATATAGCAAGGCATTCTCCTAAACGATCGGTTTGACTCCACTCCTTTGCCCATTGAAAGCTTTTTTTCACGTCTAATAATGTTCGTCTTCCAGATTGCAATACATTTGACCAGTTTTTCTTGAGCAGAGAAATGTTTTCCAATGTCCTCTTACTTACTCAAGTCAACCTTCATTCTATGCATCTTTGACTCTAAACCATTTCCCCATAAAATAATATATAATGCTCTGTTAAAAAAAGAAGTATTATGTATATAACTCTGAGCGGGGTTCATGTACGTCCTTCTTTTTCCCACTCTTGTGCCACTGGTAACATTAGACCAGAAGTTAAAACTTGAAGCAAAGTCAGTCTGGTTTATATCATCTCCCTTTACGGCTGTGCTGAAGTCACCATTTGTAGTAGGACGATGAATTTCAGAGTCTCTAGAAGTTGGATAATATTTGACTGTTGTTGTTGCCATTAGACTACTGTACTTTATATGCATACGTAGAGTTGTTGGCTCGCCGTTTTAGATAGTTGATGACAGTATATCGATGTATGTTTTGCACCATGTCACTGGCAGCAAAGCGCTGTAATAAAAGTAAAGGATGATTTATCCGCTCGCTGTGTACAAATGAGGAGAGAGAGAGAAAGGCTGGACTGTAAGTGTCAAGCTTCTTTATCTGCTGTGTGTATATATATGAGCTTGAATATAGGAGCATTAGAATGATTGTGGCCGTGAATCACTTTGGTTGATAGAGTCAACCGATCATAATCCTAATATCCTCCACCACCGCAGACATGGAAATGTCAACAGGAAGTAGCTTCCTTTTGGTTCCTGTGCTTCTTGCCAGCAACGCTTCTAAGCCGTCTAATATCAACCCAAAGACTTTGTTAGTTACTCCAATAGGATTAAATTAGCGTACCTACTACATGTAATTTTAACCACTCCTATTTTCACTCTTTTTAAATTATTACGAGAAAAGTTTACTTTGATTCCATTTCCATTGTCACCTCGGATTTATATCAAGGAAAAGGGAAAACTCAATTCCCAAACCTCCTCTAATCTCTATAAAGGATTGATAACAAAGTTAAACGAAACCGAAAGGGCTATATAACCTACTTACGTGCTTTACAATCAAATATTACACCTACTGGCTATCTTTGTACATAACCATCTGCCTACCGGATAAAAAGAGCATATCTTCCTTTTACATACATACAATTCGTATATTCGGAAGAGATTTCATTTTCCATTCAACTTATTCCTAGAATGTACGGCCGCCGTTCCTGTCTGACTTTATGGCGCAATATAGGGATAATTTTTTTTATAATAAAAGGAAGCATCGTGGCTCTCAAATAATCGTATTTCTTGTCTTAGACAACTACTTTTGTGTAATGGGGACCATTTTTGAAAAATCCCAGGTCGGAATCGCTCTCATGTACTACGTGTATGGAGAAAGTCAACAGAGACGGATCTAATAGAAAGGAATTGCATTGATACATATTCTAAAGGGAAAACCTCGAGCGAGTAAAGGGAAATCTTGTTGGAAGGCTGAAATAGTGAGATACATGGCTTATCTTTTGAATCATGTCCCACAAATGCCTAGGGCTGTTCAACGTCGGAGCCTTTGTCACACAAAGTGCGTTATTCCTCGTGTTTTCTCTTGTTTCATCTATTCAGTTCAAAAGTCAATATTGCCATTAATGTAGGTTGGATGGAGGCTTACTTCTGGAGGATCCAATAAACTTCAAATTTACTATATTGTAAAATTTTGGATTTTTATCACCTTATCGTAATACGGACAAAAGAGTATTTATGCATTTTATTAGCCAAGATGACTCCATTAACCGTTTGTGCTTTATGATGATCGGAATATTAAAAATGTCTATAAATTCAACATCCCTATATTGTCTGATAATCCACTTTACAATAAACTTCATCTTATCACACAGGGGATATCAAATCTCTTTATTTTTATCTTTTACAGTTCTTTTATTTATATGGCATGTATGATTGTGAGTGTTATCTGGTATGTATAGTACTCAAACATTTTAGTTTATTATTTTCAAAGAAATGCTAAACTTGGAGAAATTAACTCAGGAGCAAAGAGCCACTTAAATCTTTTATGTACAAGAGCTTGATTGTTCTTTTTTAATAGAATTAATTAGATAAAAATACTCCAAACACGAAAGAATTTCTTGTAATGTAGAAGGCTGGAGTTTTTTTTAGTAATGTCTAACGTTTTAGATTACAAAGTACACAATCTGCCACTGACTTATAAGAGTTCTATATAATTGGAAGAATACGTTCAGAAAAGAGGTATTATGGGACCAGTGAACTCCTGAGGGGGGTACAGCATTGGTGCAGATGATAATATCTCCTTGTCCATTGGGCCACTAGATGAACGCTTGTAGTGAAGTCCATCACCCGCACGGATACTGAAAAATAGATGCGAATCGACAATTTCAATAAGTTAATTGAATGAGGTGGATTGAATGAGACTGAATAATTTAGTATCTCTTTTTGGGACTAACCAATCATCATATCGATGGAGGAGGATTTGCATCTCGGACCAAATATCAGGATCAGATCTGACTGCTCTTAGGAGATCATTAAGTGTGGCTGCCGTCGAAGCTAATGAGAAATGCACACGTGAGGATGAAATAATCTTGTATACATTTAAATAGAGAGTGAAAGTCTGCTGGTTGCATTTTATGGAATGAGACTATTGGTCAAGTGAACTATCTGTAAGAAGACGTTAGAACATGTTTGGAGATTCGATATCCACATGGATTGCCTCAGCTCATTTATTTATTTGGGCACATGAATGGGAGCCATCTGACTACGGAAGCAATTTTACTGGTAGTGAAACAGTTCACGGACCGTGAAATGAACATTGCATGCCAAATGACGAAAAGAGAAAGTAAAGTACCCTTTCTTCCAGTCTCCCTAGTATAGCACAAATAATAGTTTCTGGAAATATTCCTTCCCAATCTCTCTAGTTTTGATGGTGCAGCAGAGACCAAAATAGAGAGAGAGAGAGAGAAAGTCCAGTCAGAGCTGGAGAAAAAAAGAAGCAAATGATGATATTACCGATTGGACGTGAGGCAGCAGCCAACGCAATTAAGGGATGAGGACCACATCCATCTGATCTCTGCCTGACTCCGGAGGCCGAAGCTGCAGTTAGAATGAAGCAAAGGAAGCCAAACACCGTGGCTCCTGAGAGAAGGAATTTCCATCGATTCATCCTCCGCTTTCTCGCCTAATGGAAACAAACGCTAAGAATTCTTTTTGCCTTCCTTACTCACTTTTTTTCTTGACTGTCTGATGGTCTATGAGTGCAATAGTATGGATTTAAGTGTATATTCTGCTTTCTTACAAGAAAGATGTATGCCACAAGGGACTTTAATCAGATTGAGGTAACCTCGTCTAAATCAGCGAACCTTAACCTCCTTTAATCTTATATTTCCGTAGTCGTCCCAACCTGACTGACGGATGAGCGGATTCACGGAAGCCTTTTATAAATCTGTGCAATGTCCAAGAAAATAAAATAACTGGTCAATTCTTTGTCTGATTACCCCATCGGGGTAAGTCAATTTACTCTCATTAGTGGAAAATTTATAGAGCATCGATAATAATGTATATACGATTAAGGTACAATTTAAAACAACTTAACAATTTAAAAATATATATACAATTCGATATCACGTAATTTCCTTATATTTATATCGCTGTAAATTTGGAGGTTACATTGTAATAATAGCATTTGTACTTTGAGGAAAAACGAAGGCAATTACTTATTAGTTAAAATATAGGAGTAGGCGTTGAGAGTCCTTGAGCATTTAAGAAGATGTTGAAGAGGGAGAAGAAATCGGACGATTTACACTCTACGGGTGTTGGCGGGTAGCCCGTAGAGTCCAGATTCGGGATAGACAAAAGGAGTTTAGTATGTATATAGGTTCGTTTAAACACTTATCAGTGGGTCTGTATCGCCTAGCTACTATATTTAATACGGTCGCAAGTACGATAATGTGACAAAGAGCTTGAAGGCTTTAGCAGAGTCGAGGGGTTTGTCACATGTAAGCTAAAAGCAGAAGAGCAATAAGTGGAAGAGGTTATTCATGTTCAGGAGTGAATAGCTCAGAAAGAAAGGATTAGAGGTGGCTTTCTCCGTACCAGATTTATAGACCATAGAATTCTTTAGTCTTCTATTCGAGTGTCCAAAGTCGCTCTAGAAAAAGAGAGAGTCTGTCCCAAAGTGTATATACCACTTAAGAGAAAAGGCGACAGAAAAGAGGAACTTGTAGGGTAACATTTAGTTGGAAGGACGGTTGTGTGCCAAGTATTGAAAATACATCAAGGAATCAACATCTTTGTCCGCTGGTTAAGTAAAGGGTTAAGTATTCAGACGAAATCTGGACATTCATGATGCTCTTCTTCATCGCTCGTCTCATTCTCACTCTGTGAATTACTGAGGCTTGAGGTAGATAACTTTGATGATCTACTGGATCTCGTCTTTTGGAGCAAACTTCCCTCATCATCTGAGCCCTCAATTTCGTACCATGGTTTTGAAAGTCCTCGCCCACTCTAGTAATGACAGCAAAAATCATCATCATCTATCAGTGCCTCCCTTATTTTCAATGTTCAATATTGATTGACACATAAATGTTCTCCACACTTTCTCCAGCCCTTCTACATCCCCCACAATCCCTCACTTTTTATGTCATTTTATTTCTGCCTTAGTAAAAAGACTCCCCGTTGCTACTCAGAATATATATTATATGTACAAGTCTATAACAAGTCAAATCTCAACGCTCGACTAAAAGCGGTAGGATTTTTTGATTTCAGTGAAAGCCCTAGCCCTAGTCTAACTCGTAGCAGCAGCCTTTTTATCTTCCCATCAGAGAATAAGGGATTTCGACTATCTTACAACCTAAACTGGACGTCTATAACTAATTGAACAGAGAATATACGTTCCTACGTTCTAACATTTCACAAGATATATAAAAACCTTTATATCTCTTTCTTTCCCTTTTTCACGGATTCATGAAAACCAATAAATCTCTGCTTTACGGAATTACCCTTCTTTGCAAATGGCATTAAAGTGAAAACAAAATATTCAATAGTGTATGTAAAAAGATTTATGATATTGATTTACTTTTGTGACGCGTTGAATGGTGGCTTTATGGATTCCAGATGAAACAAGGGGTCGCATACTTATACACGGTGCAGCATGACTGTTTTGAGATGGAATTGTACCCAAGGATGAAATCCTATTTTCGTCATCTTCATCATTCTTTCTGTCTTTCCTTCCCCTTTCACCTGGATTACTTGAAGTTCTTGTATGTGCTGGTGGTACATTCTCAGGATTTTCTCTTATATCCTCATCTCCAGACGATGAAGAACATTCACATTCACTTCGAGTTGTCGCATCTTCTTCAAACTCCTCTGGATCTTCTTCTTCATTTTCTCTTGTATCTGGGACAATCCCTCTGGCTGACTCTGTCTTAGAAGCTTCAGAATTATGGGAAGCATGGGATGCATTGGAAGGTGGTGGAGCTAATGCAGACTCCGTCCTGGATGCCTCTGAGGGAGATGGTGAAAATCTTCCAGTTGATTCAGCAACCATCGAAGATAAGAACTCTGGAGATACCCAGCTGCCCTTTCTACTAGGGAATAAAACAGTGCTAGAAGTCCGGGACATTGATGAAAAAGAACGACGCATAATAGGCGTGTTTGATGTTGAAACACTCTCTGGAGGGACTTGCCCTGAAGACTGGCCATAGGATATTTCTTCTTGACTTCCTGTGGTCTCAAGTTGTTGAGGATAGAATTCTACGGAAGTCAGAATGGGAAATGTCATTTTGGGAGATGAGTCTATTATTGGAAGAACAGTTAGTTGGTTGCTAGATCGTGTCCTTTGAGACAGGAAAGGATGAAAATCTACGTTTGTCAACACTAGTCTTTCATTAGTCCTAAGATTGGAGGGTTGGATCGTGTTTGAGAATGATTTTGACAAATGTTCCTCACAAAGTTTTTCTTGGCTACCAGGATTTTGAACAGTGGTAGGAGAAAAAGAAACAGAGTGGTCATCTAGTTCGTTAAAATTTGGACTTTGAGAAGATGCTCTTTGTTTCTGGCACTTTGTGGTCAACGGGAATTGGTACTTTTTCTGGTGCAGGGTTGGTTGTGGAAGTTTATCACTATATTGTAGAGTGTTGGATTTTATAGCATTAGTAGAGGAGTAACAAGAAGAGCCTTTTATTTCTGAATAGATTGTTTCATCCAATCTTGATGGTTCACCCGGACACTCTAACCATTGAACATCATTTTCAAGAGTACTTCCACATTTGCTGGCTCGAATCAGGTCGGGGGTGAGGTGTGCTCCCTATTAAAAACAAACAAAATAGCTTGTCTCACAAAGATAGCTTGCTATGACACATCACTACCAGTTACATAGAGTTTTTTTTTCATTAAACCTCTGACTCTTCCTTAGAGAGCTAATGGTCCCTGAAAGGGACATCAACGATCCTGTCGTTTCCCTTCGTATATTTACTTTGGCAACTCTCCGAATTGTCGTGACACTTTCATTGTCACTGGGATTACTACACGAGTGGGAAGGGCCCGGATGGAAAACCATGGATGACATTGAATCTCTATTGTAACCGACCCCTGAACTTGGAGAAGAAGAGGATCTCAACATGAATGACTCAAACGGTTTACATTTGATGTTTGCCATTTGAGCCACCATCCAGACCCAAGCTGTAGTGATGGGGAAGACGAGGTTTGGAACGGTCCACTCCATCTTCTCCTTTCTTCACAATTCAACCCATTTCCTCTCACTAATACTTTCCTTAATGAGCCATACAAATGAGAATCCATGAATGGCCCACAGCACAGCCCACTTTATTCCCGCACCCAAGCCATTTGGAACCAGTGTCATTCATTGTTCCTTCACTTCCCACAAACTACAGCTATGCTGCTTGCTCTCTTATCTTATTAGTCAAATGTATATATAGCCGTACTATTCTCACTCACTACAACTCTGTATACAAAGCTTTTAAAACCATTTCATAACCACCATCTTTTTTCAGACATGCTAACACTCAACTAATTATGAACTGGGTGAGAAACCCTCTTTCCCAGGGATCTTTTAGTATCATCATTCAAAACATTATTCTGAGAGACCAAAGAGAGAAAGTTAAATTTGAAGAATAAGTTGGGCAGGTAAAAGTACAAATTACTTTAAATCTGAGAGACGGCATAAAGCATAATTGGTGAGACTCTTTTCAAGTAAAAAAGAAGTAGAAAAACATGTACTAAAGACAGAATAGGACATCAAACCTTGATGCTTGGCTCAATGACTTCCAACACAGTAGCTTCCAGACTTGAAGAGTTCTTGGTTTGATGAGCAGTTTCGTAGAACGTGCTGGTGGATGACATGAGAGATTGATCTCTTACAGAATTAACGGGATCGTGAGACTCTGAAACAAATATCCAAGAGAAAGGAACGATACAATAAAATCCTTGTCGACCAACTCACTTGAGCCTCAATAGTTGAGTTAAGATAAATTAAGTTACACACCATCCGGACTATTTGAAGGCTGATTAGAAAAGGGTGGCGGTGGTGCCGTGGGTGCTCTTCCTAAAAGATCCAGTTGGCTTACGAAAGGAGAAAGTTGTGCCAGGAAATCATTTGGTGGTAGCAACCACGGGGCAATGGTGGATTTTGAACTTTTACCAGGAGAAACAGGACAGTCTGCTTGTGTGTTGGTCGTAAAGGGATAAATAGAATGATCACCAACATTATCATCCTTCTGGCTGCTGTAGGCACCACTCATACAGCTTTCTTCTTCTTCCTCCTCTTCTGAAGATGAAGAAGCACTTAAGGCAATGTTCTTATCGCACCGTGATTGAGCGGCTCCAAGGCTTCTTCTAAACCACAAAATCATTACTAGAATCAGTCTCATGCATAAATGAATTGTAACTAGATAGAAACAAAGGAAAAAGTGGATGGTGATAAGGATCATTGATTTTTTGAGGGACAATTAGTCTTTTTTTGCCAGAGCTTACAGGAAATGGTAAGAGTTGCCATTTTCCAAAGGATCTCCAGAAGCATCTGATTTCTGACTCGTCGTCGTCATTTGAAGTTGTTTCCATGCCTGTTCAGCCTGTACAAGTTTATGCTCCAATTCAGAAAATCTTGTTCCGTAGTTGGATTCACCCAGCAAAACAGAACCCTCCGTGGTTGACTTGGATCCGAAATTCTTTATCAGATCCGTTCTTTCCTTCACCAGCCATTTTCCAACACGAAGCAATTCCCTGAAATTTCATCGAACAGCTTAGCTATAACCATAGGTAATGTGAGGAGCCATCACCAAAAGACTTAATATTGAATGACACTATTGCGGCTAAAGGCCGAAAATAGTACAAACCTAAAATGACTACGTAGGGATTCTCGCTCATGCTGAATGGCTTCAGATTCTTTGAACACTAAGTGCAGTTCATTTCCAAGGGATGCAGCCGTTTCTGCCATCATGAAATAATTGACACATTCCAGTCGGCGATGACGAATGGCCAGATCTGCTGGCCTCCAACCTAACTCCGTCTAAAATTTACCAAAAGTCATTATTCAACATTCCAAAGCCAACAATACTCCCTTTAGATATAAAAAAAATCAATATGTCCAACGTTGGTAATGTTCGTTTTGAACACATGATAGACTATATAGTACCACTCTATCATATTATTTTTAAAGTATTTACCTGACAGAGTGGATCAGCTCCTGCGAGAATTAGTTCATGACATACGTTAACATATCCTGCTTTTGCTGACATATGAAGTGGCGTTCTTCCAGATGAATCCTTGATATCCACTTGAAGGCCCCTATCGTGTAAAAGGTGGGCTAACCAACGTACAGCTGCCAAGTCCCCAAAGCTAGCCCCATAATGTAGTAACGACCTTTCCCCATCGTTTGGCATTAATGCGGTATCACCCGTCTTTGTATTGAGCACCAGCCATTGGAAACATTTCAGCTGACTTTCCTGGTTTAAAAAATCCATAAGACATATAAAATAAAAATGAATTCTATCATCATGAGAGCACAAACATTTCTTTTATAGATACATATTATATAGCTGCTGCAAATAACTGTTACATTTTATTAGGGAAAAGATTTCTCATCCAAAAGTTTTGGACATGAGATAAGGTAACAAAAAAAATTGACACAAGTATCGGAAAAATTGGGACTAACTTTAAGAGCTGTCAAGATGACTGAACGACCAGTCCTGTTGCGATCGTTGACAGCCGCCTCCTTATGTTGACCCAGGATAGATACAAGCCATTGAAGAGTACTTAGATGACCTCCTCGAGATGCACAGTGCAAAAGCGTGTTTCCATCACCATCCGCCAAATGTCGAATCAGGGTTGAATCCAAGCCTTTCAATGACTGTTGCTATTTATTGACAAAATAGGAGAATCGATATTTCAATCATCTGTATACTTTGTACAAAATACTTTAGTAAGCTAAAGCTTTGTTCCAGTTCAAAAACTCTCAATAGCCTGAACGGATTGCTACCGCTAAGAAATCTCTTATGCGGAACTATGTTATGGATCGTTTCTTCTCAACTCAGCCCATAAGCAAAATCTCATTTACTTTCAAATGCAGATGTCTTGAAGACAAACTGACTTAACTGACATACCAAGTTTAGACATAATTCATTGCTACTGGACAAAATGAGCCAGGTATTATTTTTCAACAAGTAAATTGACTGCTGCTAGTTTCTTGCATACAGTTGGTTCATTTCAGATATCTGATGTAAGCTAAATTGAATTTTATGAAACGTTACTAAATATGCTCGTCAAATTTATAAATGAACCTTGTTATATCTAAATATTCTTTCTAGGATTATATCTTCTCTAGTTTTCCAACATCTACATATTTCTTACGATTTTCTCCATAGAATTTATTGTGCAGAGATATTCTTCGTCGTGCATGCAAACCGTGCAATGTGCCACTCATCAAAGTCTTTGGGTGCAACATGTGCAACGGATAGGAATGAACATCCGGATTTTATATAGGAACTCCAATTTAACATCTCACTCATCTTGAACTACTACCTAGTCCTAGGAATATGTAAAGGGGAAAAGAGTTATTAACCAGTTCGAGAAGTCTCCCGTGTTTGGCAAGCTGAAATAATTTCCATATCCATTCCGGCGTCCTCTCCTTAGACTTGCTCCGCTCATTCCGACTAACTCTGCTTTCACTTTCTCTGGACTTTTGGCCTGAAATGGAATTTCCTTTAGCCCAACAATCTCGCACTATTTTCTCTCCATGTTTTACGGCTTCTTCATGAAAGGAATGTTGAAACGTAGCTGTGGAGCTGTTGGTAGAGGTTGAATTCCCACTACTGATTGAGCTAGCACTTGGAGGATGGTGCAAAACAGGACTTTTCACCTTATGAGTTCCTTGATCAGAAATTGCGAGCTCATTCAGGGCCGTTAGGATAGAGAAAGTTCTGGGTGCCGGTCCGATTGGAGCTCCTGGAACATTCATTCCCCCAACAGCCGTGCTCGATATTGATGAGGAACTGTAGGGTGATTGATTGCCCCTGGTTTTCTGCAATAATCATTCGCAAACAAGTATAAAGATATTATGATTGAAAATACCACCAAGATACCTCATGAGGATAAACATCATCTTGGAAAATCATCCCATTCAGGGAACAAGAACTAATGGAACTTTTTGACACAACAGTTTATCTATTTATTGACGAAGTGTATATATATATTACATTTTCATTTGCCAGCAGCATCATAATATTATATACCTTTTTCTTCTTGGTGGAGGATACAGATACATTGGAGGAGAGTTTTGGATTTACTGTGCAAGAATCGACAGGGGATTCTCGAGAGGAGCCTGATCTGACTCCAGAAGACGAAGAAAGATTGATTATGTTGCTGAAGAGACCATAAGTTCGACGAGCAGCGCTGCTAGGGCTACTCCGCTTTCCCCTTTCGCCCTTATCCATCCATATAAACCCAAACCAATTCCACACTTTCGAATACGTAGATAGTCCTTTTTAGCATGTAAAACAATACTTGAGAAACGAGACGGTCTTGAGCAAAGTATGTTTGATATCAAATCTGCGACTGGAATATATCCGCTTCAGGGATCGATCAAAAAATCATCCAACGGTTTACTTATCCCCTTATTTGATTTGATTACCGTGCTTCATCCATTGGTCAAATACTCAAATATTGACTCAGATGTTATAATCCAAGTCCTTCCACAACAATAACAACAATGTTCGGTAGAAGAACATTTCAAGTAATATAGTTCACAACTCCATAAAATCAAAGATAATTTTCACGCGCTCATCACATTTATTTTGCTTGCTAACCTTTGTATTTACATGAACTGTAAGTATTCCGTGTTATAACTACGTTTACTTAGAATTTCAGGAACTCTGCTCTTTTCTTGTTTCTGCTTCAAAGTTTCTCAATTAATTCTCCCAAGTCATTGACACGCACACCTATTAAGTTTTCTCAGATTTTCCAGAGCTTTCAGTAGATTGGATATGCATTATTTGGTTAGGCTTTACCGCATATAAATGGATTAATGTTCCTTCCACTCATAGTTTAAAAAAGTTTTAAACATTTCTAGATTTACGATATTGTAGGGAATGTACATATAAATGTAGATAATGGATGGAAAGGGATATTTTATTATTTAGGATTTATTGACGACCCGGTTTGTATGAATAACGCTGAAATACCGGGGACAGTTCTAATTGCGAATGATAATATTATTTTACAAAAAAATATTTGGCAATAAATGATTTGACGGGTTTTATACCTGGTTCTTGTAGAAAAGGACAAACTACTTCTACTTGATTCTACATTGGTATTTAAGGAACGTGCCCTGGAGATAGTTCTTGGACCAGCAGGTGTAACAAGAAGGGGCCCATTATCTTAGGTATATATCTATCCCACCTTGCTACGGAAATCAAGCAGCATTCTTTTTACGGGGATCGTGCATTGAATCTCAGGGCAGGGTAAAAAAAAAACACGCATAGCTTAAACAATAAGTTTCTTAGATTTCAAGTGTATAAGCTCTTACTTGAAGTCAATAAGACTCTCAACACAGAGTCAGGGAAACGAACGACCCTGGCAGCACACCTGCAGTTACAGTAAATTAACACAGGGAATGGAATGGTGGAATTTACTATATAATATGCTCACTACTACTTTTTCAGTTAAGAATGAGTTAACAGTCATCAACATACCAAATCACCGCTGATTGTGGGGTACAAAAAAAACAACGACATTTTCTGGTATAAAGACATGAGCTTCTTCAGCTTATAATATTATAGTCAACGTCAAGAATATTTTTCACAAAGCTATCAAGAATTTCATCAGGTTCAACTTCTTTCCATTGTTAGACAACAATATTAGCACCATTAGAATTCATACTTTGATCTCTCGAATAGTTTTGTATAGCTTTAAATCTGTAGTTATGAAATTATTCTTATTCTTGGAATGCAATTGCTTGCCTTTATATCTCTTCTAACTATTCCAAAATAATAATCTGTAATCAATAAATTTGAGAATGATACCAACATTCTTTGATACAGAAACAATATTCACAACCCGTAATCAACAAAAAAATGCCTCTACGATTTTTTTTCTGAAAAATCTATCTTAGCTATAATTTATTGCTAAACACAAGATTATGAATCATATCTGCGTGATTAGAATGAATTAGACACATTCAATTTTTCCTGGAACATATCTAACGATCGTTCAGATCTTGTGTACAGCTTAATCATTCTATCACAACCAGTCGAATGAAGTTGTAACAGATCAAGATCGTATTTCTGCGGAATGGACTTTTTTTCTTCATCTTGTATTCTGGTTGCAAAACCTGGATTACTATTCCAACTAAATTTCTCATGGTCAGAAGCGGTCAGTATCATTTTTCTTACGGTGTCACCATGATTAGAGGAGTCAACACCGAAACAAGACATGAACCATACAATCAATTATCTATGCACGTTCTACTTTCCCATCGGACCTCAAGCTAAGATTTATGTGTTGTCATATCATACTAAAATTTATCATCTTCTTGATAATTTATCCGGGCATCAACTCTAGCGAAACTCTTTCATTCATCAAAAACTGTCAAGTTTAAAAGCGAAAACCGCACCAGTACCAGATCTCGATATGTCTCACTGTCCAAAAGCCTGCTTTCTCATAGAGCCCATGTTATAAAACATGTGGATGTGAATAGAGTGCAAAACACTATTTACTTTGGGGTTATTCTACTTGGAATACCTCTGATAAAATCATTCACGCCCTGATAATATTTCTTTTCGTGTCCGTCAAAAACGTCTAATGGTAAGATGACTTTGAGTCACCGTATAAATATTCTAGCCTATGATGCTTTCTCAGAATATCACTGTTGTGTATACATAATGTATAATGGTTGAGATGAGAGATCACGTCCTGAGTTCCGGTGTAAAAAGCTGCTTTGTGCTGAGCTTTTTAGCCATACGCACATAATAGCTATGGAAGGGGCTATAGTTTTTTTGTACCGAAATGACTGGAGGATAGCACGCATTTATTTTATCTCATGATGCACAGCGTTTTCACTTTCCTCCTTTCATGGACCTGAAAAAGGGAAAGTATGACATGAAACATGACATAGGATCTCTGGATTTGATGCCAACAAAATTCATTGAAGTAAGCTGTAAATATGGATATTTTACGTGTATTTTTACCCTAATACAATCTGTGTCCCCTCTGGCACTTAAACTATACTGGCGTGCGTTTTAACATATTCAAGCTATGTACTTGTTTTTTGCATCAACTAGTTTAAATTTGTATAAAAACACTGAAAGATCATTCATGAACTGTTGTATAAAAAGTGCTGACCCCTGGGACCTCATCACTTTTATTTCTGCATTTATCAACGCACATAAATAACCATTTCCAGATCCTATGTACTACCGTCTCAACACTTTTAGAATCAAAATCCTCTGATTTTCAAAGGTTAGTCGAAATTCAAAAAAGTGCTTTATTTTTCACAAGGTAATAAAATCCTGTTATTCCATCGTTGCACACAATATGAATAGGATTCCAAAGCCATGGTGGGGATTAGAATAAAATATAGTTTCCTACCCTAAGGGAGTTTCCAGAAATTGGAGTTTTGTTATTTGAAAGAAATGTTGGAGCCACTCTAGTCAAAACACTGAATTGACTTCACAAACAAACTTCCGCCTTGTGCATTTCAGTTCCATTCATTTTAAAAACATCATACGCAAATCCAGACTGGAACAAAAATAATACTCTGAGCTTTTAATCGAATTTTTTTTGCGTTTAAGCTTTGTAAACTTGGAAAGTCTTCTTCTGAAAATAAAAACTGAGTTCATCGGTAACTCCTTGTTGTATTGTATAGAACATAAGAAAAGTTGACTTTATAAGAATAAACATAGTGTAGATAGACATGCTTACTAAAATTTACAGTAACCATATTAGATAAATTGGATTAACTTTTTGTACAAAATAACCCATCATCAAATTTTATTTTCTATCAGTATTACTTAACCGTGTTAAGTTAACACCATCATCTAGAAAGTAGCAAAATAATTACGCTTTTTAATGCATATCATCGTTTTTTGTACATTACATCATCAGGTCCTTAGAGTTTTAAAGATAATCATTTTTTCTTTGATACATCTACAAAGTTTAAAATACTCGGGGCTTTTAAGACGAATAAATAGTTTAGTTAAGCGATGGATACATAATATGAGTGAATGGAGTGAGTTGAATATTGATGAAGCTTATGGAAATGAAAATTTGTCTATGAATAAATTGTTCACAAACATAAATTTGATGTTCAAGCCAACTAGAATTATGGAGTTTTGGTTTGAAGAGAAAATAAAACTCAAAGAAACATTTATATCTAAGAAGATCCCGAATAAATCCACTTCTTCATTCATTACTATAATTTATAGTGAGTTGGCCTTACCAAAAGCTTTTTCTACGCTGTAGAACATGAAACTTTCAAAAGTTCAAAATTCTTAGAAAACTTCGGAACGTTGGATTTGCTGTAATCCAACAGCTTAGTTCCGGATGAGAAATTTCAAACATGTACCTTTGAGAGTCAAAGCTTTTTTATTGCAAAATTTGCCTTCAAAAATTCACAAGAAAGTTTTTTTTTAGAAATATTAAGTAAGTGTAGAAGAGTAACTCAATCCATTGAAATTAAATGTGCAGGAGATTTTGATATTGTTTTGATACTGTTGTTGTTATGCGAGAAGCAAGATGTTTTTGAAACTTTTTTAGGTTGAACCTCTAAAAGTTTTCTAATGTGTAATTGCATGTATCATCCATGCTTCTTCTTTATAGCATCTGATCAATCAATGTACCTTGTCTACGAGCATGTTTTTTAAGTTGAGGAATATATTTTCAAAGTAATTGAATTCGCAGTCAGTCTTTCTAAAACTATTCACTGATTGTGTATAGAAATTAGCAATAAATGACATCATGACGCGCTATTCAACAGCACAAAATTACAGACGCTTGACTTACCAAAATGAAAGAATCCACAACCAAAAAAATAAGTAGGTTGTTATAAAGCCTGCAGAATTGTCCCTACTAGTCCCTAAGGGTTTTATGTATGGCATGCATGATTTGCCGTGTCTGGCTTTACTGGAGCTTATGTAATGCGTAATCAACATCCAACATCTGTTTTTCGATCCTTTCATTCTGATTTTGGCATCTCTCACAACAGTTTCAAAAGGCAGGAATATTGAGTTTTTTTATTGATTAATAATCTATCGGTCTAGTGAACAATTAAATATTGGAATAATAAAATTAACTATTGCTTGTCTAGTGGGCATCGACCTAAGACTTGTTACCCAATATCACACCCCAAAGAATATGATTTTGTAATTGTATAAACAACATATAGATTAATTGAAAGATTGTAACCATACTCTAATCAATTCACAGCAAGTAAGACCCTTAGCTCACAGTGTCAGTTTTATTCACGATATTGTAGAGTCAACCATAAATTGGTTTAGTGAAAGGCTGGGAAAAGGCCAGTTTGTTGTTCAATCTTTACTTTCTGGAAATAACAATAGCTTTTATTCATGTTACACCTTCTGACTGTCAGCGTTTTCCCCATATCTACTTCAGACCGCTGTAGCACATATTGGCTCAATGTTATTTAGGGTTTGTCTCTTGATGTGCCGCATTGGTACTAGCATGCTGAAGAGTCATTCAAAGAAGAGAAGAAAGCGTTTGCACTTTGTTGCTGCTGAAAAAGTTGTGAAAATGCGGAGACAGAAGGAGAAAATTCCTGTTCGGAGTTTCTAATAAAACTTGAAGTATACACCTGGGCGGATCTGTACAGAGATGATGGCCCTTTCCCTCCCAGCTCACTTCAGTCATTTCCTATCTTCCACCGTTCTACCCAAAAAGAAAACTTCCACTTTCTTTCAACCGAGTTTTATGTGACAGCGTTTTGCATCTTTCATTCTCAACTTCATCTCTGGCACATCCTAAAGGGCCAAAATACCAATCCGTACCGCACAAGAAGGTAAGCTTGTTCAGGGTCGACTGTGTCATGTTCTAATGGTCCATGAGATAGTGCCATGCAGAGTTCTACTGTTTTTAGCTGTTTAGAACTTACTATACAAACGCGTAGGGCGAATTTGACTGTACATACATAATTCTTCAAGCAAAAGAGATTACGTATATAAATTTAAAAATTAAAGACACAATTACTCTTCAGTTCCACTCTCTGATTCCAAAAACACAATTCATTCTTGTCGTCGTGGGATTGAGTGTATTATGAAAACATACATTTATACTTTCCCCGTATTCTTTATTGCAACTTTTTGCATGAACGATATAAAGCGACGCTTTTTCGTGATATGTTCGTTGAGGGCATTAGTAAGACTAGGTTATATTAATAGGAAACGGGTTCTCAGTCGCAGCCGTTCCATCCGGAAACCACTGAGGATTGAAGAGATCAGATGTAGATGGGTTTCCACAGTCCATGTTGTTTAGTTCCTTTTTTTAAAAAAAACATTTTCTTTCATATAAGATTAGCTTTTTGCAAGCAAAGCACGTAGACAACCCTTACTAAATTCTCCCAAATAAGGGCTCTAAATACGTGCATATTTCTTATGAAGTAGAAAAGGAAAGTTTTCAGAAATCCTAGATTTTTAGTATTCCTATCATTTTTGTATTATTCAATAATCCCAATTTCAGCCAAAAATGTTTCCCCTTCTTTTCTTCAAAGGTACAGAGATTTCATGGAAGAATGCCGGGTTTGAAGAAAAAATTCAACGTATTCAACGGATCTCAATCGATGGACTTAATAAAGACCACTTTTCAACATACTAGTTTGCATACTAATAGTCAATTTGTACCGTACTGCAGATGGGGACTATTCAACTGATTTCGTTTTATGTTTGGAATCTCGAAGTGCATGCGTTTGATACGGTATTTCACTTTGATTAAGTGTTTGTAACAATTCGACAAATAGATTTCACCTGCAGCCAAATCCTTGTAAATTTATGCTTTAAGTTCTAAGTCGTCTCTCAACCAGTTCAGATTTATTTACTGCAACATAAATTATTCCGCGGACAGAAGAAATAATTGGCATTACTTTTTCAATACCCAATTCTTCGGTTTACAAGTAGGCAAGAAATTCAATTTTGTCAATTTGTGCTTGTGATATATATTTGGTTAGTTAGGTATTTGTAGTATTTTGTAGTATCATTAATTAAGTCATCCCAGGTTATTTATTTCTTGTTTCCTATGTTTTAAAACAACTTATCTTCAACTTGTTTCCCAATCAATTACATCAGCTTATGTGACGTTAAATCCTGCACAACTTCAATATTTTGATGAACTTGATTTTGTTTAAGTATTTACTATCAATCTCATCTCCGAAGTTTTTATAAAACAAAATGTGAAGTTTATCGAACTTTTTTATGATCTTGTTAGTTATTTGTTATCTCTACTTTATTTAATTTCCTGCTCCCTTCTTTGCCAGTACAAGCCGATTCGCGGTCTCAAGCAATATCAAAGGTATAAGATATTCTAAGGTCTAAATTATTCCAGACAATTTGTATTAAACTCTATTTCAAATGAATACAGTTTGAAGTCATAACAGTCAATCCAGACTTTCTCCATTTCTTTTCATCATAACCTTTCAATATTAACATTGTCCGGGTCGGTTATTTTATTATAATTTCTCATAAGAAAAATTATGATGATGAGATTCCATGAGTAAAAACTTCTGACAACTGTATACAACAAAGGTACGATTATATGGTTGTAGTTAGATTTCAGTGGCTGATGATATAGTCAATTAGAATCAATGTAAACTGCAAAGCCACTTGCAGACACCAGACATATAGCTACGTAGAGTATTACTATAACCAAAGTTTAGAACATGATCTGTAATTGTAAACATCTTATGTAAAGCAAAGCGGAATATTCTAATTACATTCCTTACACCGTTGTTGTCAGCAATTTAATCCCCAAATGGTGTCAAATGGTGGGGATGAGATACATATTAGTAGAATATGCTACGTGTTTTTAAAATGCAAATAACGGGAACTAATCAATAGAGATGTCGTTTGAAGAAATTGTATGGTAAATAGATGGACATATGCTAGTAATATGCATCGTTTTTACAGAGCCTTATTCCACTTTATTTAGGCACGCTAGTACGCCTATAACTCTTGAAGGGGTGGCCCAATTGAAACGAAATTTTAACTGGACATTCTTAAACATATTTGTCATCATTCAC
>JAQGBQ010000140.1:0-38149 GCA_034698485.1 Vertagopus arboreus
TGAACACAAGCTGGTTCTTCGGTTGGTTTTACTTGTTCATCTGATTCAGATTTCTTCGATTTCCTTTTACCTTTCTGGTTTTTCTCAGGAACTTCTTTTTCAAGGGATACTTTCTCTTTGGGGAAAATCGGTGGTGGTGTTGTTTTATTTAATTCCACTTTTTCATGAACACAAGCTGGTTCTTCGGTCGGTTTTACTTGTTCATCTGATTCGGATTTTTTAGATTTCCTTTTGCCTTTGAGGTTTGAACTTGTTCTAGGGTCCTCTTTTTCAGGTGTTTTTTCCTTGGGTGCAGACATACTTTTTTTGTCCGAATCAACAATATCAGAAATGATCGGCGCTTTGGATTCCACAATAGCGGCAGGAATAGTTTGTTCTAAGATTTCGACCGATTTGCCAACGTCCTCTGATTCAGATTTCTTGGACTTTCTCTTACCTTTCTGCTTTGAATTTTTAACCGGCTCTTCTTTTTCAGGTGTTTTTTCCTCAGGTGTAGAAACTTCAGCTAATGAATCAATTTTCTCCGCAATGATTTGCGCTTTAGATTCTTCTACAGAAATAACTGGTTCTTGAATTTCGACTGATTTCCCAATGTCTTCTGATTCAGATTTCTTGGACTTTCTCTTGCCTTTCTGCTTTGAATTTTTAACCGGCTCTTCTTTTTCAGATACCACATCGTCAGAAATAGAAGATATTGGTTTGATCGCATCAGACACTGGGAGACTTTTAGATTCTTCTGGTACAAAAATAACTGGTTCTTTGACTTCAACGGATTTTTTCAGTTCCTCTGATTCAGATATCTTGGACTTCCTTTTGTCCTTTTGTTTGTGAGTTTTTTCAGGCCTTTCTGATATTTTGTCGTTATTTGGCAATTTAGTATCAGTCTTTGCTGTCTCAATTGGCAATTTTGCTTTAGTATCCTGTGTAACTTCCGGTGTAGGCAACTCGGATGATTCAGTTGATTCTACTGCTTTCTCCAATGACGTTGGCACTTCCGGTACTGATATTTGTAATTTTTCAATTGGTAACACTGGGGATTCTAATTTCTTTGGCTCACTAGAAGTAGTCTGCTCCTCAGATTCGGATTTCTTTGATTTTCTCTTGTTCTTTTCCTTTGAACCTGAGTTTCCCTGTTTTGCTGTAGATCCCACTTGAACTTTTTGAATAGATTCAGTGGAGTTTTCTACCCGTTTAGTTTTAGTCTCGTCAACGGGCTGATCTTTAATTTTGTCCTCTTGTGACTTTGAATCTTGTTTATTAAACATTGAACAAAACAATACGCTTTCGAGTTGTTCTTTTGGTGCTTCTGCTGAGGGCAAGTTTGTTTTATCCTCAGATTCTGACTTGTTTGTTTTCCTTTTACCATTTGGATTGAAAAGTTTTTCCAAGTTTTTAGGTTCTTGTGGGGATACTGGTTTAGTAATTGGAATATCAATTTTAGCTGTTTGGTCTTGTATGGATTGCAAATTTTTTAATGTTTTCTCTGAATTTTCTCCATCGTGTTCATGTTCTGATTCGGATTTTTTGGACGTTCTCTTTCCTTTTCGATTAGAACTTTTTTCTAATTCAGGCTGTGTAGGACTAGCTTCTGAAGAAGCAACTTCAGTCTTCAGCGCTTTTGACTGGTCTGGTATAATAACTTCTGACTGTATTGTTGACAATAGCTCAGCTTGTACAGGAAATGCAACTTGATGCTTTGTATCGGGTTTATTTTCAGATTTTTTAACTTCTTCTGGTTTAGACTGTTCTATTTTGACATCTTCCGACTCTGATTTTCCAGATTTCCCTTTGCCTTTTCGCTTTGGAGGTCTTACAGGTGCAGAACTAGACTCTTCTGTTACCTTATCACCCTTGGGCGTTACAGTTTGAGACTTTACAGTAGCTATAATAATTGGCTTGTCTTTTTTAATCGAGTTTGATTTATCTTCAATAGGAGTTGAAACAACAACATCATCATCATCATCTTCTATTGGAATGATATCATCGTTCATCCAATCGTCAGCAAAGTTGTCCGAACGCAACAATCCAAATTCAGGTTTCTCTACAGCAGTGTCTTTTGTGGAAAGAGTTGGGCTAGCATTTGGGGATTCTAACTTGGCATAAGTGTCAAGAAGATCTTGAGATAAAGATGTGACATGTTCAATTACGATGCTCTGAGAATCTGCATCGTCAGAGTGTGTAGAACTAACTTGACTTTGTTTTGACTTTATCACAGTTGGTAATAACATTGGCTCAACGGAAGGGAGTTGACTTTCTCCTGGTTCGCTGATTGTTTTGTCAGATCGTTCTGGCTTTTTATTAGAGGCTTGTAAATCTTTAGTGGAATCTCCTACAGCATCTTTTGTAGCTTTTGTCTTGTTTTTCTTATCCTTCCTGGGAACTTGAGGTGATTTGGCTTCAGTTTCTTTTATTTTGTCTACGGTTGGTGTGCTGACTTTCACTGTAGATTCTGGCGTAATGGGTTTCAAAACTTTTTGACGTTGTTCTTGTATTTCGATTTCTCTTAAAGCTTTTTCTATTTCATCCTCTTCCTTTGGCTTTTTAGTTTTCTTTTTCTTCTTTTTAATCTTTCCGGTGTCACCGTCTACTTGGGTTTCCGGCTCAGTACCACTTTCTTCAGCTTTCTCTACAGGAAGGATTTCAACTGGTTTTATTTCTTTGACAACTTTAAGTGTTGGTGTTGTTGTGGCAGGTTTGGTGATATCCTTCTTTTCATGGACTTTTTCAATCTGTGCAATTGGGGTCGGTAATTTGGTTGTTTCGGCTTCTACAGGAACAGCTTTTTCAGCCGGAGTTGCTGGACGGTTTAAATGTTTCTTTCTCTTTGGTGGACGTGGAGCATGTTCCTGCACCTCTAATTCTGGTACTGAAGTCTCGGTTTTAACAGGAACTTGGAAAAGTTCGTTCTCATCTGCGTCTGCTTGATCAGGTTCATTCGTTTTACTTTTCGACCTTCCACCCCGATGTTGACGTCGTCGAGCTGAAGGTCCAAGAGACGTTTCTTTCTTCAGAATCAATCCAGGAATGGTAGGATGGCGATATATAATATCGGATTCATCTGCATGAAAATTTGGACTGGTAAATTCGTCAGGTCTTAAATACAATTCAGCATGATCTGATTTGACTAAGACTTTGGATTTTTCTTGCCAGCCAGCAGACAAATCTCCTAATGGAGCAGAGGCTATCATATCCAGAGATGAAGCGCGTTCTTTTAATTGCGAGAGCTCATTTAAAGATCCCAATGAAGTTGTCCCTTGTCCAAAGAAAACTTCTGCATAAGAAGGACATCGTCCTTCAGCCGTCCACATTGGACTTTCACAACTTTCACTTCTGAATGCTGTAGACAAGTATGCCTTTTGTGTTCTTTCGGGAGGAATTGCGGAACTTGGCCTTTCTTCTTGTCGTTCTTCCCTATCTAATTTTTCTCTTCTTTGGGGTCCGGGGCTCGCACTTGCGGGACGCCCACTTTCCAAGCTTTTGGCAAAAGACGATCTTCGTTCAGGATCCCGAGGCAATCTTCTAGCTCCAGTATGTGGCTTTCGCCTTGGTATTGGTCGCTCTGGTCTTTGATTTTCTTGTTGTCTTTGATCTTCATATTTAAAATCTTGGGGAGAATCACTAGTACGCTGAGATGAATAAATTGTAGCAGTTGGTGGACTTGTATTCTCTCGAGTTCTGGGAAATTCTTGAGATATTTCTTGATTTTCGGATTTAGTAATATTCGATTCTAGTCGTACATAAGTTGCCGATGCGCTTTCGTCATCATCTGTTGTAGTTGGGGGACATGGGCTTTGCCGACGGAAAGCAATGTCAGCGTAACTGGAGCGTAACGAGGAAGACACTGCAGACAATGTCTGAGTGGAAGCTCCTCTTACATCTGTCCCCACTGGTTTCTCTTCCATTTTTATCACACCAAATGGATCAAGTTCTCTAACTCTTTGAGTTAACTGATTAATTATAGAGATGCTGAATGCCTGTTAAAAATATTGTTCTATGAGGAATTGCCACTTAATCAATGTGTGTTTGCATAAGTTTTTTTCACAATCAGTGTCATGCAATTGTAAAACAGTTTAAGGCATTTTAAGAGTTTGCTGTCGTAAGAGATATAACTCCTTGACACAAATAATTATGATCCGTTGCAGGTGACTGCGTGGATAATTTCAATCAATGCGTTCCTGGTAGCTTTTTTTATAGTCCTGGTTTCCGTCGTCTTTGAGTTAGGTGATTCAGATTGCAGTTGCAGTCAGGATTTATATGCATTTGTAAATGTCCGTGGTCAATGGGCTCTTGATTTTACATGAAATATTGAGGATGGTCGTCTTCGTGTTGTAAAATGATGTCATTGTCGTCCCTCGCTTGATTTACTCTTTGTTTTTATACGCACTACAGCAAATAGCTTTTGCAAAATATGTATACGAGAAGCACGGCACAGCTATGAATTACAAGTCATTTATGACGATAAACTAATTTTTTGATAAAAGCAGAAAGTCCAAATTGAGATCCAAAACTAATGAGGGGGGAAGCGATCCGGGGTGGAATGATTTATTTATTTCGTTCTTTCTAAGAGTCTAATGGTTGGTGGGGGCTCGGTACTCCACTGAGCATCAATAGCTTGATACGCTCGTTTCGAGATGTGATCTTGGACTGAATCACTTTAAGCTTTTCCTTCAAAGCCTGTCCTCGTCGAAAAAATACAGACATTCATCAGCCAAAATTAGAAGCAACCTTTTTACCAATATACCCAAGCATACATTCGGCAACCAGCCTGCAGCCCTACTAAACCAGCTATTTTGGTTCCGACTCTTCCCCTTGAAACACATTCATCCTTTTCCTGGCAGAAGAAAAAAAAAGACTACGACGGAAAACAAGGGACGCATATGGGCTATATTAAGTGCATATTAAATGATGCTTCACAAAGCACTATTTAGCTAAAAGTTTTTACAACTGTGACGAAGACAAGGGTGTCAAGAGGTCAAAATAGGTCTTATTCCTGTACAGGAAACACCTTGATGAAATCAATGGCGCAGCCATCTGCAAGCTTTGATCATTTCGATTCTTCTTTTTTTTTTACGTAAACAGCAAACATCTCTGAATTTTTCTGAGGATTTATAGATATAGGGGAGTTGAGGAACATTCAATAGAATCATGCAATATCACTTTTGTTCATCAAAATGTTTCCTGGACTAAAACTAGATTCTCACGACTAGAAAACTCAAAATACTGTATCAGCATGGATGCAGTTTTAAACTCAAAGTTTTAATGCGTGGTATCTTTTTTCTAAGGATGCGATGAAATGTTGATTACTGATATGTAAAAAAGATCTACAGTTTGTTACTTTTGTTCCGCATTTTTGGATGAAGGCCAAAAAACCATGAAGATTCTACGTATATAGATGATCATGGTTGCCAGTTCCTAATCACTTCAAGCTACAACCATACGTTAAATGGGGCTTACCTTTTGTTCAGCAGCTGCTTTCTCCTTGTCATTGGGGAGGTACGCGGGACTGGAAATGTTTCGAAGTGTTTGTTCAGATGATGATAATTGACTTCTAAGATGCTGCACTTCCTAAAAAATGAGACAACATTTAATGTTAAAACAAACTACTCTACTAAAATCAACCATTGTCTCAAGTCAAGTGGTAAATAAAATCATAATTCTGAATTTATTTTACAAAGAGTCTAACCTCCTGCAGTTTATCTATTTCAGACACGGCCGATTCCAAAGCAGCACATTGTGCTTTTACATCAGTTTCAAACTCTCCCAATCCCTTTTGCATTTCGGATGTTTCCTTTGCTATATTTGGATCACCGCCTATTCCCGCTTTGAAATGAATCTATAATATTTACAAAACGTAGAAAACATGAAAACGCGCCCTTGACTCAACATTGCATACTTTGGAACATTACCAACAAGCCATTACCTGCAATTTTTCAAGTGCTAGACCAATTTTTGTTCGTTGCACTGTAACATCAGCCAAAACCTTATCGCGAGTTGCTAATTGATCTCGAAGAGGCTTTCGTTTTCCTGGAGGATTTTCTAAAGACTGTTTAGCTTTCTCCATCCAACCTTGCGTTTCACGAAGTTTTCTTTCACATTGTTCCCATTCTTCTGTTGTTTCTTGTAGCAAAGCATTCTATACAATACGAAATGTGAGATATTAGATAATATTATGTCGTTTAATCTGTTGGATTTTAATCGAGTAAAGAATACCCTTTCTAATAGTTGAGCTTCAATATCTATTTTCAGATGCTCCACTTCTTCAAATTTCTCGTGCAAAGGTGCAGCACTAGAAATTTCTGCTACTTTATCAATCTCTGTACCCATTTCACTCAAGTGTTTTCCAGCTGTCTTCAAACTCTTAACCGCTAACTGAATTTTAACAAATAATTCGTTTGGTAACATTATACGATTTTCACCCTTCTCAAATATTCTCAATAGATATAAAAAAAGATCTTACGCCGTAAGCGTTGAGCTTCTGTCGGGTTTCAGGAAGCGAGGTTAGTTGCAATGGAGCTTGTAAAAAGGTTCGCTCTTCCTCTACCCAAGCCATAACTTGGGCATAAAGTTGAAGAAACCTCTGCCACGAGTCTAACGATTCGGCAATCTATTTAAAAGAAAAAATATTACATTCAAACAAGTGTTAAATATTATTTTGAAGTATTTCATTTAAAGTTTCGTAAATTACCTTTAATTTACGTTCATCAAGTGTGGCTTTCACTTGCATCAATTCAGTATTAGCCGCGTCCAATGCCGTCTGTACATTTTCTCTTTCTTTGGAATCTGGACTTTTCTCGATAATTATTTTTCCACTCGCCTGAGCTTTTTCCATGAGTTCCAGTATGCGGGGGAGTTGAGATTGCAGACCCTTTACACACATTTAATCCACTCTAGTTTATAAGCTTGTCGATTTTTGTCTGGCCAGATTTTTATATAATTTTAAATGACATACCTGGATATTTTCTTTCATTAAATGAGGCTCTTCTGATCGATCTTGAAGACGCGCTTCTGCAGTAACAAGCCATTCTTTTACAGTTTCCAAATCACACTTGAATTCTTGACGAGTATTACAAGCTCGCTTGACTTTTTGTTTCTTGTCTTCAAGATTTGAAGCAACCTTTTCTACCTCCAACTCCAAATTGGAAATCTATTTTTTTAAAACAATTTTTGGTTAGTTTCATAGATAGTAGTTAGAGGCAAAGGAAAAGCTTTGATAGCCTATTATAATGAATTGTTGTTTTACGTTTTTGCCAATAGAAGTTGGAAGTACTTGCTTGAGAGAACTGAATTTATCTTTTAGTGCGGTGTTGAACTCTGCTACGGATTTATTTGCACTTTCAATACCTTTACCCATTTCCTAAAATTATCAATCAGATTGTATTCATCATTGATTTAAAGTTTAACGAGTAACTCATTCGTGTTTGTCGATTTACCTCTAATTTTTTGTTCACTGCGACGACCTCGTTATCGAAAGGATTTACAGCCTGAATACCATTATTGAGCTCTTCCAATTGTTTTTGAAGCCTTTCGATATTCCGGTCGATTTCCGTAAGGAATTTTCCTTGGTTATTCAGCCAGTCAAGCTTTTCTTCCAAAAGATTCAAAATCCTAATGGGTCATTTAATACAGCAATTTCAGTTATTTACATTTGTTATCAAGCGATAATCGTGAAAATATCCCTGACTGATAAAAAAATTCATCCATTTTAAATTTAAATATTTCTAATGAATGTTTCAATTCGAGACAAATCCATTTAAAGAAATGCATACGTCATTCTGTTTGTTTAAACTGGGATCCAAATATAAATATCCATGAAATCTAAACACTTTTTAACGAAAGTTAAAAGACGGTGTTTTTAGTGTATTATCGTATGAAGGTCTTTTTATATAGAGTTTGGCAAAAGATCAACTTTAGTGTAAACGGTTACATTTTACATTCTGTGATCATGAACAACTGCTTTTGCCCTGCAGACCCAATTCCTTTAAGCATGTAAACATTTTTTGTGATGCTACTAATCCTACTGTTATGACTGCTTAGTATCAAAAATAGACTTTTTTCTGCAAGTTGATATTGTCTTACGTCTTGTATTGCGTTGAAAGATGCTCTAGTTTAGATTTAAGAGTGGAATAGCATATGTCTGAGGTTGAGTTAAGGTGATTTAGAATGAACTCTGCATAGTGAAGTAAATCTGTGTGGATAGTCCCAAGTTGTTTGGCTTCATTCAGGATTGTTGATATTGCCTCTTTTGTTTCTTGCAATTGTTGTTGAGATCTAATCGAAGGGTCGATTTGCGAGAAATGCTCTTCAATAGCAGACAGTCCGGATTCAAAGGTTTGCCATAATGATTCACATTGCTAAAAGAACGGTTTTTTTTTTAAAAAAAAAAAACAGTATTATAAATGGAACATTTTAGTTAGTACATGATAATAACTGCCGAGAGGAGTTTCAACTTACTTCCCATTGAGTAACTAATTTAGATATTGCGTCTTTTCTGCCATCCAAATCAGCTAAACCTTCCATCCATTTAGTGTTAATAGTTTTCATTTGACCTTGTATTCTTTGTCGATTATCGATGTCAGCCTCTCGTTCAACGCTCCGGGCTCGTTCATTAAGATTATCGACTTCTTGTTGCTGGTGCTATTAAGTTATTAATTAATGATAAGTTGATATTAATATAGTAATGTAATATACAATTAAAAACAGTGTTATCTAACCTGCATGCTAGCATAGGCCGATTGTACATTACTCAAATTGTTTTTTAATGCACCCACAGTTGTGGCAGGTTCTTCAGGCAACTCTGCTTTAGATATCACAGATTGGACAATGCCGAGCAGGTCAAGGTAGTTCTTCCAAACATTTGCATTTTGTTCCAAACGAGCTTGCTGGCTTTTAGCACTATTAAAAGTGTTCTGTACTCTCTCCTGTACTAGTTCTTGGTCCTTACTTAATAATTCTTGTTCAGGTGCTTGTAAAGATGGCCAAATCTTGTCCACATACTGTTTGATATTTTGCAGTTGTGCAAGAACCGATTTTTCATTTCCAAAGAAGGTCTGCAAAAAATAACATTTAACGTTGTATCCAATATTGCAGAAAAAAAAATTTCGGTAAAGTAAAAGATACCTTGTGATCGGAAATATTGGCCAAAATATTTTCAAAGTCGACTCCTCCCTCACTAACACATAACCTTTGCTTTGCATTTTGAATCCAACTGTCAATATTAGCCACAGCGTCTTCGTACTGCTGTCTCAATACTTTATTTTCTTCCAGATACTTTTTTCGTTCCAATAGTTCAGCTGGAAGAGTCTTTAGAAGTAACCGAGTTTGACTTAGCTTTTCAACCAGGGTAGGTGGTAAGCCATCGTCATGTTTCAAGGCATCTTCGATAGCTGCTATTTGTTGTAATTTGTCGTTCACTTCTGTTGCCAGCTCCTAAAGACCCAAAATATACATAAGTTAAAAGAAATACTAATAATGCGATTTTTTAAAAAAAAACATTACCTCGTGCTTTCGAATTTCAAAATCAACACTCAGAGGCCCTCGTTCAAGAAGAGGTCTGGACTTAATCACCGTCTCCTTCTCATAAAGCCAAGATATTGATGCATCCAAATCTGCAGCGAATTTTTTGTGTTCAGCTAATGTGAGTTCATGTTCAGCCCGTTTACTTTCAACAGCTCGTCGTAGACCTTGCAATTGTTGTTTTAGTGATTGAAGCTGTTCTGTGATTGAATTTCTATCAGCCACAGCCCCTTCCTCTCCAATTAAGGACCCTTTGTCAATTGCAGAAGCAAGTTGGGCTTCACAGTCTTGGATTCGGGCAATGACATCGGTGTATTTTTTAATTTTCTCTTCAACTGTTACTCCTGACTTTTCAATTTCTTTAACCACTTCCGTGTATTTGATGATAAAGTTTGTTATCTCAGTTACCAGAGCCATAAACTGTTGTTGAAGAAGAAGCAAATGACGAAGCCGTTGAATTTGAGATTCAATTGTAGAAATCAAATCATCTTGATCTCTCATCACTGCTTTCAAGTCTCCTTTACCCTTAAAAGCTGGCAGATGAGTAGATTCTAGCTTTCCTCTGTAGGCTTTCAAATCATTCAGGAGTTTCTGAAAATAGTTATTAACGAACATGATATTTTATAGTAGTAACCCAGTTTGTGTGATTTAGCTATAAAAAAAAGTCTTACCTCATACGCAGCCAGTAATCCTTGAGAGTCTTCAATTGCACTACCGACAGGTCTGTTTAGATTACTAACTTCGGCTTTGACTTCATTTAGATATTTTTTGCTTTCCTCGATTATATTAGAAACTTGTTGGAATTCATTCAAAGCTGCCTGAAGATGAGCCAACTTGTCTCCAATGTTTCCAGCTAATGTACCTAATTTGGTTGTTAGTGAGGATAGCTTATCTGTGAGAATCTGACGGTCGGGTTCATTAAGGGAAGGAACAAGTGCTTTGCCTTTCTCTGTTACAGCTTGAATTTCGGGTGTGAGTTGTAAAGCTTCTTCTTGTAATTTCTTGTACTGGTAATCACAATTACGTTAGATATTTTACAGGATAAAAATAATCTTTACATCTTTTGACTATTGTAAACTTAATACCTTAGCAAATTGTTCTTCAAGGACATCAATATTTGTCGATCCCTTTACATCCGAGCCAACAGCCGTTTCAGCTTCTTGCAACCAATTCTGACACTTGGATAATTTTTCTTCGAATTCTTTTCTTAGTCGGACGGCTGCGGCGAGTTTTTCAGCTACCGCTTGGACATCTTTGCTTAACCCTTGAGTATCTGATTCCAATCCTAAAATTGTTTACTCATTAACAAAAGCTCATTCAAATGATATTTATTTTATTATTAAAGGTCTACCATTAATAAGTGCTTTTAGTTGATCTGACTGAATGGGGCTGCAGTCTTTTTCTAAACTTTCCGACTCTCTTCTTATTTCCGAAATGGTAGAATCATTAAAATCTTTAATAAGACCTTCGTGCTTTTTAAATGAGTCAATTTTCTTCTGAACATCGGAGGCTAACAAAGGAATGGTTTTTGCATCCTTAATTTCTCCAGTCATCCGAGTGATCCAAGACTTGGCATTTTCTGAAATTAATAAATGTTTGTATTCAATATATAGATAATAACATAATAAAGAGATATTCTAGAACCTTACCAATTCGTTCCATGAACCTTTTCCTGGAACCCAAAGCATCCGCTATAGATCCGAGCTGTGCCCTAATACTTTCACATGCTGCTGAATGTATTTTTAATACATTTGCCAAAGCGTTCTCTGCTTCAATGATCTCAACCTCTTCCAGTTCTGGCTGAAGAGTTGTAAGTCGTCTATCAAGTGTGTCCAGTACAGCTTGCTTACTTTCAATTTCCTTAAGTGACGCTTTTAATGATTGGTGATAACTTTCTAGAGAATTCGCTTCAAATCCGACCTTCATGTCCAAATCAATTGTACTTTTAGATTCAATCTCTTGTTTACATGTATCCAGGTCCTTCTTAAAATCTTCATAGCTTTGTACGGTAGTCCCTAAAATCTGCTGCTTGCGAGAAATGCGTTTCTTCATTTCTCCAAATCTTCTGTCAACGCTTTTTATTTGTTCTTCAACCATTTGGCAGTCCACGTTGCTCACAGAAGACATGATTTCGTTTGCAGACTTTTTAACTTCGTCCAGCTTTGTTGAACCTCCGTCAAATTCTACTAAAATCTGATTAACATACTCTACTTTCTTGGCTAGAATCAGACCACCACCTTTCTCCAAAGGCTCTAGTTTATTTGATAGTTCATCCAACCAAGCTTGAGTGCTAGCAAGGTAGGCCCTATAATCATTGATTTTTCCATGAATGCTTAGCCTTGCATCAATAACTTTAGAAACTTCGCTGTCAAGACTCGTCAACTTTTGTTCAAGATCTGGCTGGTATTTAACCTTAACAAGGCCGGCCTCTTGAATTTCTACTTCTGCCAATTGCATCAATTTATCGGCGACCCCCTGTTTTAAAAAATTGCAGTTATAAATATAGGTTCTCAAAATCATTTACCATCAAACGTTAACTTGTTACCTGACGGATGTCATTCAACTGATTCATTTCAACTTGGGCAGTATCTTGTCTTAATTTTGCTGGACGGTTCTGAATCTCCTTTAATTTGCTGGCTGCATCTTCTACCCAACGAGATATCGTATCTTTGTTTCCTCGAACTTCATCCAATTCCAGACTGGCAGATGATAATTGAGCCATGCTGGTTTGAATCTGAAATTGGGTTTCACTTACTTATTCCTTATACAAATACTCCTAACTTGAGAAATTATCTTTTTAAAAAGTGCATCAAACATACAAATCGAAAACACGTATTAAACAAACTGAAAACTATCCGAATCCCGAAAACGTTATTTTTTAAAAAAAAAAACTAAAACGATAAACATGCAAAAACTTTACCTTGATACAAATATCATCAATCTTGTTCATAGCACTTTGTGTATGTCCTTGTTCTAACAAAAGACGTACCCTTCGCTCTGTTTCAGCTCCGTCATCGGGCATAGTAGTTGAAGACTGAAGAATAGGTGCCTTTTGCTTTTAAAATCACGTAAAAACACATGCACAAATGCATTCAATTAACAAAATCACAAAACAAAAACCAAAAATAATTGCATGCCAAAACTAATCTAACATAAATGCAGGAAAACACAGAATATTCAAAGAGTGAAAACAATACCTGATCGATAAGGTCTTCCATTCTTCCTCGGACAATCAACTCTTTGTCTGGAATGGGTTGCAGAATTGCTTCTTGAGGACTTGTAGGTCTCGAAAGTGTAGCAGTAGCTGCTTCACAAGCTTGAACTGCTAAGCTCAATCTATTTTTCTCCCCTTGCAGTTTATTATGAGCACTCTGTTAATCATACAATATAATTTTCCATTGCAAGTTTATCAATTTATAGAAGGATTTAAAACACGTTATAAATGTATGCTCACTCGAATATATTCCAATCGTTTTGAAGAAGCTTCAAAATTATCAATTGGTGCATCCAACGTCTGGCAAATTTCTGGCTCCCATTTATCCAAATTTTGCATAATACTTTCCAAAGTATCCTCGTAGTCTTGAAATTTGGCCAAGGACTCTATGAGTCGAGTCTTTATCTGTAATCCAGTATGCAATAAGGATTCATAGCTATCTTGGATATTCTTCAATTGTTTTTCAATAGTGTTCTCAATCTGTGGAATTGTACTTATATAGCGACCTATCTGTCCACGACCCTTGTTCTTGACATCATCCAAAGTGGATTGATATGCTTGAATTTCTTCCAATAGGTTTTCGTGAATTGCGACTTGTTCTAACGTTTGTTCTCTATTGGTAATGTACAGGGAATTATGTGCCATGAGTTGGAAAGAAGTTTGTAACAACCACTTTTCTGTTTCTTGCAATGCATTGTGATAATTTGCATATTCACTTATTTCTTGCTCCAGTTGGGATTGTAATTCCTTCAGTTCCGCGTCTAATTTTGTCCATCGTCCTATGAGTGGTGTCACAGCGGACTTGACATTTTCAGTGCCAGACCATGCAGCTAGTTGAGATGCTTCTCCTTCGAGGCTGTCTAGTTCTGCTTTTTGAGAAATTATATCGGAATGTATATTTTTGTATCGCTCAAGTAATGTCTTCATATCTCCAAGCTCTGCTCGTGTCGAAGGTTTGTCATTCAGAGTCTCCTCGACGTAATCACACCACCTATTAAACTTGTGGCAGTTGTCTTTAAAGTCATCCCATCTTTGACATTGATCTTTGAGATCAGACAATGCATTCTTGACATCCATATTCAGTTTTTCCCATCTAGATCTTAAATTTGATACGTCTTCTCTCAAGACTTCTTGTTGTTCCACCGGTATTACCCCAACCACTTTAGCAAATGAATCTTGAAGTACCGTTAGTAGATGGTTTCCTTCAGTCATACGAGTAGATACAATTTTAACAGTCTCCAACTTTTCTCGTGTGGCAGCTTCGTCTCCGTACCCTTCACAATCTTGTAGAGTACCTTCAGCTCTGTTTAGCCATTCTTCCAATTCTTGTTTTTCCTTAACAAAGTCAGTATGATCGGAAAGACTTTTCTGGATCTTGGCAAGCAAGCCCTGAAAATGAAATGTAATTGTCCCGTGTATAATACTTTTCAATGATTCTAAAACTTAATAAATGTAGCCTAATGATCTTCGTTTCATACCTGAACACCAGAAACAAGGACAGAATACTGAGTTTGAAGTTGGACAGTTTTATCTCTGACCGATGGAACCGCACTAAATTCCATTAGACTCTCACATTTATCACTGACTTCTTCAAGTGGAAACTTCAATGATTGAACTTCAGTCATCAATTTCTAAAAAGAATTATGCACATGAAATATTTTTCAAGCAAACTCTAAATTTGTAAACACAAAGGTCTGACTGAATAAAATGACAAACTAACCTTGCAACGCTCTAAGTCATCAGGGGTTGCCTTTTCGATTTCCAAAGGCTCAGATTTAAGTTTAACATCACAACCGGATATAGCTAGTTTAGCACATTCGGCAGCTTTTTCAAAATCACTCCATGCGTCCAGACATTTTCGAAGATTTTTCTGAAGATCCTTGAACAAAGCATTAAGAGCATCTAGTTCGAATTGAAGGTGGTGACATTCTTGTTGAATCGTATCCTTCCCGTCTGCTGATGTAGCGATCATTGCTTTCTGACCGATTTCCTTGGTTGTCTTCACAAGTCCATCTCCTTGAGTCAAAACTTCGCCGAACCTAGACAAGTCTGTAGATTTGGATTCAATGTCACTCTTCTCTCCATTCCAATCTGAAAACTCTTCCAAATCAACTCTAAGCTTTCTTAAAAAGTCTGTGGTCTCATTAAACTGCTTCCAGTATTCTTCATGTTCCTTCACTACTCCTTCCAATCGCTTGATATGCCCTTCAAGATTAGATTTTATATAATCGTATCGGACAAATGTAGGCATATATGGATCTTTTGGCATTCCGGGTTCTTCATTCATTTTGGTTTCCAGTCTTGAAAGCATATCTTGTGCCACAACTTCTTTTTCGATTCCTTTAAGTTTTTCAAGTGATGCTCGTTTTTCGCTCAGATCAACATACTGATTGCCTTCACTTACATTGATTTTCAGTTCTATCTCTTCTAACCAATCTTGTATAACCTTGTCAGCCTTTTCTAATTCTTCTAATAATGTGGCTCTTGCAGCAAGTTTTTGTCTTGTCTCTTGAATATCTGCCATCAGTTTGTCAAACTCGGTTTTCAGAAGCTCAGTATCTTCATCGATCTTTGTAGCTCCACTTGGCTCAGTGGCAAGCATCACTTTTTCTTTCAGTTCAAGAGCATATCGTAGCTTATTTTGACCTTGTTCTAGTGTCTGCTTCAGCCCTTTGACCGATTGAAGTCGACTATTTACATCACTCAAGTTGTAATTTAGATCTGAAATATTTGCAAGTTTTTCACGAGTTCGATCAATCCAATCTTGACATTCTTGGTACAAGGCGTTATGTTGTTGGTGTTCTTGATAATGTAATTCCAACCTTCGAATCACTTCTTTAGCTAGAGAAAGAAGGGCACTGAATTTGGTACTCATTTGTGTCACAGAGTTTGAAATTCTAGAGTCAGCACAAGTTTCCAACAAAAGTTGAGCTTTTATGTTGAGTCGATCCAACTCTTTCTGCCAGTCAAATATTGTTTGTAATTGAGTCTGAAATTGTTCTAACGTGTTTTTCTTATCCGTCAAAGTATTTTGAAGCTTGTTGAAAGATTTTACTTCAGTTTCAGTTTTACCAATCCATTCTTCTGCTTCTCTATATTGATCTTCCCATTCTTTCCATCTCACAAGACCAACTTCCAATAATTGCTGAGTCTTGGTCAGAGATTCCGAGTAGCTGTCAAATTCTTCTTGAAGTACCGCTACTTCCTCTTCTATTAGTTCTCTGTCATCATCGTCAACAATGCCACATGCCTGACTTCCTTTAACCAATGCTGCGTCTAACTTTGTTTGACCTTCTGGTAGTTCAGACTGCAGAACTGTTAGAAGGGTTATTTTTCCGGATAAGGTTTCTTTGTCACCAACGGGTTCTGAAATTTTTGCGAGTCTTTCTTTCACAAGCCTCATCCAACTCATAAATTCTGCAGCCAAATCAACGAATGCCTATACATACACAAATCAACAACGAAAAATATTACACACATGATTTCCATACGATGATTTCCATAATTTAATAATTGTTTACCTGATGTTGTTCAACAATTTCCTTCTGCCTTGCATACATCTCTTGGGCCTGCTTAGTTAGACTTTGATATTTACTACTGATTTCTGAAGCAGGAGATTCTTGCATAAGATTTTCTGCCTTTGATGTAACAGATTCAATCATGGGCTCCAAAGACACGATATCTTGTACAATTGTATTAGTAGCTCTCAGTGTGGCCTTCCTGTCCCCAATCGAAGCAGAACTCATACCAGGAGTTGGATGACGCTTTCTGGAGCGGGCAGGTTTCTGCTCGACCACTTTCTGTAGTTTAGCTTCTCTGTCACTAATCCATTGGGATACTTGAGAGTACGAAGAATTGTAATCAGCCCATTGAAGAAGGCTTGTTTCTGAAAAAATTCATACGAAAAAAATTCCGCATTTTAAAATAAGAGCAAGAGCATTTTTATATGTTCCAAATTATCACTTACCCAATGAAACCTTGGTACTTGCCATCTTCTTGACTAATCGATCCCATTCCGTTTGTATTTCTTTCACTTGATCATTTATCGTATCCTTCCCATCAGATCGAGTGTTTCTCAGTGTTTTCTCTCCCCAACTAACTGCATTATGAACAAGATTTTGTCCCTCTTCTTGTCGCTGTACCAGTTCTTGAATTTTGGCTAAGCTACCCTGAAGTCGCTCCTTTCTACCATCTGAAGATGACTGAGTACATTCCTGGATAACGTTTCTAGCCTTTTGCATCCATTCTTGGGCCTGCTCATAATTTGTCAAGAATTGTTGATGCTGTTCTAAATTCGCTTCTACTTTCTTCAAAACATCTTTCCCCATATTAAGCTGAACTTGATACCGAGAGTTAAGTTGTCTCAATTGGTTACCAACATACGAATCTAAATGGGACGATAAAAGAGCTTCCGCAGCTTGATTGAATTTTTCAATTTGCTGGTTTCCTGTTTCCAGTTTGGCGATGACTTCGTGCATATCTGCAACCTGTTTCTTCTTGTCAGCAATGGAACCGACTAGAGTTGTTTTAGCTGCTTTGGTCAGGCTAAAGTTTATACAAGCAATACATTATTAATTTGGATTGCTCTGATAAATAATTTATTAAAATATTTACATTTCGCATTGCTGAAGCCAGTCAGATAGACGTTCATGTTCTTCTTTCCAATCTCTCAACTTTAACATCATAGCTTCCAGGGAAATCTTTTGTTGCTGAATTTCTTTAAACAGGCCTTCAAAGTTATCATTAAGACCTTTAACTTCGGATTGAATCAAGTCTTGGCCGGGATCTGATGTAGATGCTAAAGTAACTTCAGCCGATTGCTGGACTCGTTCAAGAAGCAGACTTCCTTGAGGTTTCTTATTCATCAAACTTGTAAACATGGACCCAGCTGTTTCAATATCGACTAATCTATCCCCAATAGACCGCTGTTTTGAAGAAGGGATTTTTTCCTTTGTTCGACTCAACCATCCCAGTAGCTCTTCACTTGCATCTTTATATGCTTTGTGATCTTTAAATTGGCCTTCCCGTTCATGCTTCAGGCGTCGAATTTCATCTCCAAGATCATCAAACTTCCTTAAAACTTCTTGAGCTTGACTGGAAGCTTGAGTTTGTTGACCACTGGCCATCATTTCTGAAGCCTTTCCTTTCAAGCTATCAACTTCTAATCTTTCACAAATCATCTTCTCTACGAGGTTCTAAAATCGATAAAACATTTTATTAACTAGATGAATTCAAATTGCCTATGAAAAACAAATGCAATGTGAGTTTACCTGAATTGTTTCCAATTGCGATCGTTTCTCTTGGATTGTAGCTTGGAAAGGAGTAACGTCCTTCAAAACAGACTCAAGATATTCAACAGTTTTTCTTAGTTGGTGTATCTGCTCCAAAAATCCAGCCCATTTATGAATATTTTCATCAAGCTGGTTTTTAGTGTCAACCATCTTGGCAGCTAAGCAGCTCCATTCATCTTGAAGATTCTGAAGAGAATCGTTAATTGCTGGATGTCCAATCGTAGCAGTGTTGGCTAGTATAGATTGAGCCATTTCAACAACACCTTGGACTTTAGCATATCCTTCATCTTTGTACATAAGTAAATCCTAAAAAACATTTTTTTTGTTTTTAAGCAAGTCCAACATGTTAAATTATAATTAAGTGCATAGAAAACTCACATGAACAGTTCCTAGTTTTGTTTCGAGATCTTTTTGCGAAGAGGCACTTAAATCGGAACAGTAGGAAAGTTTTTCTCGTATCTCAGAATTTGATCGTGAGCAGTCTTTAATTTGTGTTTCAAAGTCTTGATGAGAGCTTACATAGCCTTGCCATTTAGAAGTGAGCTCCTAAAATATAAGATGTAAAATAAATTGTAAAAGTTCGTATCGGCCCGATTTTTTTTGTAGGAAAATGTGTTTTACCTTGATCTTGTGGGATATCTGTTGATACTTGATTGTTAGATCAGAAGACGAGGCAGTCGACGATCGGGATGTTACAACTTGGCGTTGGAGATTGAGAGCAAGTTCCGATATGGCATCGATTTCAAGTTCTTTTGCTTTAATTTCACCCTGTAATACTTTAAGCTCATTAAGCTCTTCCAGCTTTGAGTCCAACGTTGGTTTTAAATCCACTGCATGAAGTCTAGAGTCTGTTTCTTTCAACCAGTTCATACATTCATCTTTCTTAACTTCAAAGTCGTTCCACAATTTCAACTTTTGATTTAAAGAGTCAATACTTGAACTGCAGTTTAAAAAGTAAAACAAATCTTATATGACATGTAAAATTTCAAAGTTACACGGTTATAAAACTATAAGGGTATACTTACTTGACTGTAGAAAGTAAAGCTTCCCATTCTTGTTGCGATTCATCAACTTGGGATCTAATGTTCATTTGACCTCCTTCTGTTGTACCAGGAATGACTTTGTCTGAAATATTTCGAATTTCTTCGATGCGGTAAGTTTCTTCCGGAAAGCTGAGTTGAAGGTTCTATAAAGACAGGTATAAAAAATGTTGTTTCAGTGGACAACTCCATAAAATTGTTTGTATCATACATTATTTTTTTACAACTTAGTTACCTTTAGTTTTTCTATATTAGCGTGCAAATTAATTCGTTCTTGATTTTCGTCACTCCACATGATGACAGTATTGTGGGTGCCATCAATCCATTCAGTCGTATCTTGGACTGCTTTGACATATTGTTGGTGGAAACACACAATGCCTTCATACTGTTCCACAAATTGTTGAACTTTTTGGAGCAAGTTTTGATGTCTTTCACTCAAATTTTCAGCCAATTTAATAGCATCATCTGCACCTTCGGGTAAATGAGTTGCTTTATCCTTCAATTCAATCACATCTTGTTGATGAGATGAAATGTCATGAAGCATTGTTCTGTATTTTTGCAATTGGGTTCGTTTCTCGTCTAAAGTTCCCATTAACTCAATTTCTTTCGGTATCTCTTTTTCCATATCACTCAGCCAAGTTCGAAGTTTTTCTTTGCTTTCTTCAAAGCCTGACCACCTGGTTAATTTGCTGTTGACATTTCGTTCCGTACAGCCCAAATTATCATAAAATACATCAAATGCTGATTGAAGCTCTTGAAGTTCGGCTCGGATAATATCTCTGCCCTCGGATCCAGTTGACGGATATAACTTTTCTCCAGCCTCAATTACAGCGTTTAGATTTGACAGATTTGTAGGTCTGCTGGAGATAAGTTCTTTGACGATAGCCAACTTGCTTTGTAGTTGATCTCTGGTACCAGTTATGACCTTGAGATCATTTGACTGCTCTTGCATATCGCTCAACCATTCCAAAAACATGTTATATTTGGTCTTGTAGGCTTTGTGTTCCGCTAAAGCTTGTTCACATTTTTTCAGAATTTCCTAAACAGAACCAATTCTTCCGTTTAAGAGACTAATTGCACTTCTTTTATAATTTTTATTAAGTTACGGCAATTTACCTTGGCTGTCATTTGTACAGATTGGAATCTTGATGTAATCTGCTGAATGTTGCTAGCAATTCTGCTTTCTCCAGTTGCATGCATCAGATCTGAACTATCGACTCCCATTTTATCAAACGACGCCTCGTTATCTCGTAAAGTCTTGAGTAGGTTCTAAGACACATGATCATATCATTAGCTCCATAACAAAAATTACAAACATTGTTTTTATCTGTACAAGCATACAAGAAGAAATAACATACTCAAAGGTTGATAGAATGATAACTGATAACACAAAAAGCAAAAACAGTCACAAATGCGCGAGGGACTTTAATAAGCAACACAATTGTACGGAGAAGATAGAAAAAAAATAGCCATAGGGAATTGATTGAAGGCTTCAAAATACGGTATGCAGAATGAGTACAAAAAAATTTAATTAATGTATTATTACTATAAAGCCTTACTTGCTGTACGTTGTCAGCAAGAATATGGATATCTTGCACCATTCTACTTCTGGAATCTACTACCTTTGAAAAATCCTGTTCAAAAAGGTTCAAAAATAGCATGTACCCAAAAAAAAGTCAATACAAAAATCAAAATAATTATAGATGATGACATTGTGGCTTCATCCTACAGTACTCAACTTCTGCCTAACTAGATTCAAATCAAATTGCAAATAGTTGGATTGTACTATACGAACTGGAAGTTTAGTTCCCTTCAATTTACCGATAAATTGATGAAAATGTTAAGCTTATAATAAAATCATCCTTCTGGTAGAATAAAACGTTGCGGCGTATTGATAGACTGCTTACTGTAGATTCAAACGTGAACATCTCTTATTTCAAGCGTTGGCAAAAAAAACTCGTCGATGTTCATAAAATGTAAATCAATCACACAAGCTACTCAAATTTCAATATCATTTGAATTGTCAACCTGATATCAATGTATTTTTATCGTTACAGACTGCTAATTAGTCGAAATACTTTTCAAAACCGTCAACAATATTTTAAAATCACAACTTACTTGATACTTGGTGTGTTGTTCTTCTTTTTCTTCCAAAGTATTACAATTTGAATACGATTTCAGTGTTCCTTCAGCTTCTCCCAGCCAAGCAAGTAGTCTTTCGAAGCCGTCTTCGTATTCACTCCATTGCTGCAATCGTTCTTGTAGTGTGTGACGGACTTCCTCCAATCCAGCTTTGAGTTTGTCAAAGTCAAATCTGTGAAATTATTTATAAAAAAAGGATGTATATTAAAATTTTGATTGGTGTTATGCAAGGATAAGGGTGGCTAGGAATAAATTACTTCAAATTAGTAGCATCTTTCTGTAACGTTTCTTTTCCAGCTGGAGGTAGCTTACTACCCAGCTTTTCCAAGACTGACCCCGATGAATCGATTAGAGCTTGACCTTCACCAACTCCTGACTGTAGCTCCTCAACTCGAGCCAACCGACTTTGTAAAGACGGTTTTCCACCACTGTAATCGGTACAAAGATTTACCTGTTCCCATAAATTTTTCTGCCAGTCTTGTTGTTTTTTGACCAGATCATTCCATTGTTGCATAAGGTCCAAAGTCTCTTCTATATTCGTTATATTCACCAGCAGGTTATTTAGCAAAGCCTCATAGCGTTTGTTGATATCCTCAATAGTTGCTTTCATTTGCTCTGGATTCGGTCCAAGATTCCGTTCGATTAACCCTTGGGCTTTTTCTATAACTCCTTCCACGATACGTTTGTGCGAAATAGCATCTATTTATTATAAATAAATATTATGAATATTATTGGTTATTGCATCCTAGAATCATTTACAAAATAATTGAAAAGTACCTTGGAGGGTGGATTTCAACTTAATTAGCTTGGACTTTGTATCAGGAATGGAAAGCCAGTTTGGAGTTTCAACTGTTGCGGCTTTTTCCATGTTAGCAAGCCATAAAAGAGTTTGTTGTAGGTTATCTTGATAACTAGACCATTGTTGGGAATCAGTGGATTGTTTCTTTTGAAGCTCAGTGATGCTTTCATCGATTTTGTCAAATTGGTCCCTTAATGCTCGAAGATCTTGTCGAATCTTTTCCCTCCCTGTTGCAGCTGTATCTGGATATAATTTTTCAGCTAACTGTACAAGAACATTGATCTTATGAAGAATCTGTTCTTTTTCTGCAGCAAGAACTGGTAGCTTGGAATTTCTAGATTCCATGTTGGGCTCTTCTACAAGAGCCACATAATTATCTTCGAATTTAGAGAGGAGATCAGAAGTCTCAAAAAACTTTGCTTCGTATGATTTATGGTCATCGACTATTCCTTGCCATTTATTAACGACTTCTTTACTAAGGACGTGAAGTAATTGATATCTATTACTTATTTGCATAACCAAAGGCTTGATACGCTCAGCATTACTTGCTTGTAATAATATGTGGGACTGATCAAGAAAATCTGTCACATCTTTCTCAAAATCGGTGGCAATTTTTCGCTGGGCTACAAAGTTCTTGAGCGATTCTTCTTTTTCTGGAAGGGTGCTTTGAAGAACTTGAGCTCGGAAAACTGCTTCTTGCTCTCTGAACCATTTAGTATTGGCAAGCAGGCCGACTTCGAAATCTTGCCAATTGTTCAAAACTGTTTTCAATTTTTGTTGAGTGACTCCCAAGTCTTCTAAATACTTTTCATAAGCATCTCGTGCAGAAGCAACTTCTGATTCAATGGCTTTAGTTCCTGCTTCAGATGTGCTTAAACAAACTGTACCCGCAAGTTCCTCTATTTTTTCTAGCATAGATTCGCCCTTTCCAGAATCCATTCTTAAAGTTTCAAGTTGTTCTATTCTGCGGACAATATCTGCTTTTTCACCAGTAAGATCTTCCAGAGAAGTAAGTTTGTCTCTTTGTTGATTTTTCCAATCCGTGTATTCTCTCATTGAATCGTTGAGTTTAGAATGGTCAATTACACAGCCTTCCAATTTTTCAAGAAGATCCTTGGACTTGTTCTTGATATCTTGAAAGAGTTGTTTAATCGAAGTAACATACACCTGAAGAGATTTATCCTGAGTTAGATCGACCAACTGTTGTGCTTTGTCACAAACAGCTTCAACGAGAACTTGATGAGATGCAATTTCTTGATTCACAATTTTATGATTTTGAAGCTGGGCTTTCTTTTCTTGAAGCGTTGCTTTTACTTGAATTTGCATGGATTGTTCAATTCCTTTTAGCCATTTGGTCAGCTCCGCTTGTGATGTTGTAAAATCTCCAATTTGAGAGAGACAGGCATCTAGTTTCTGCCATGATGATTGTAAATGTTCACCTAAATAAATTCAAACGATAATTATTAAAACTGTTTTTTAGAACAGTATTAAAAGTTTAAATAATTAAAATTTCACCACTCACCTAGCGTTTCCCATCCGTCACGAATCCTACGAATCTCTTGTCTAATAATTTCTCTACCATCGGGGGATGTACCAGAGTAAAGTTTTTCTCCAGATTCAACCAAAGTTTCCATTTCGGGTGTCTTCTTCATTCGCGTGTCCATTAAGTTGGAAAGTTGTTGTCTTCTTTCTTGTAGCACACCCATATCACCAACCACTTGACTAGAGTCCTTACAGCTCTTCTTCATAGTGTCAATTTGCTTGAGAAATTCTGCATGAGCAATATTGAAATTCTCATGATCTGTCAAATAAGCTTTGTAGCGATTAGTTAAATCTTGCAGAGGCTGAGAAAGACCTTGGTATCGAGTATGCAACTGAGCAACTGTAGTTTGAAGATCAACATCTCCAGAAATTGATTTACAGTCTTCGACCAGTTTGAGTACTTGAGGTTCTTTCTCTTTTATTTCGGTTTTAAGACCTTCCAGCTTTAATAAATGTGCAGATTTAGCTTCGACAGTACTTTTGAAAGACGGATCTTTAACCTGGAATTCTTTCTGCTTGAGCCATGCAGTTAATTCATCAACTTGCTTTTGGAAGTCGGAAAGTTTTCCATGTTCTTTTTGTATTTTATCTTGAGCAGATTTACACTGACCCAAGAAATCTTGCCAGTTGTTTTTAAGATTTAAAGTGACTTGCTTAATCGTCGCATGTCCTTTGGGATGAGTCTGTGGAATAATTTTTGCTAATTGATCTTCACATTTATTTATTTGAGTATCTCCGTCTTGTTTGTAAAGTTGCAGCTGTTCTAAAGTAGCCAAACGAGATTCACTGTCTCCTTTCTCTGACAATGGTTCCTCTGCAACAACGCTTAGCTCACCTTGAAGTCTCTTTAACCAATCTCGGAAATTGTCTGTCAGGAAATCATAATTTTCGTGTTCAGTGACGTGGACCTCAGATTTCGAAACTGCTTCTTGAACCCCCTTCTTCAAGGTATTATATTCTGATGTAAATGAGTCCAACTTGGCTGCAGATTCTTCGTCGGCCAATTCTTGAATTTTATTCTTAAGCGATGTAATGATATCGGAATGAGAAGACACATCTTGCATTAAAGATCTTCGAGTTTGCAAAGTACTCTTTTTCTCAGCCAAATTTGGTTGTAATTCATCTAGACCATCTGCCTTATTTTTAGTATCTCCAAACCAACTTTCCAGTTGAGACACACTGTCATCGAAAGAAGACCACTGCATTTGTAATGCTTCCAGTTTCTTTGTCATCGCATTGCCGTGGTCTAAATGAGCTTCCCATTTATCACGTAAAGTCCTCAATTCATGACGTACAGTCTCTTTACTGTCACTTGTAACTCCTGGAATTATTGCTTCTCCGGCTTCCACTGCTTTATTCAGTAATTCTAAACCAACTTTAGACTCTTGAACTTCCTTTAATTTTTCTAATTTAACTTGAGACGAAATTGTAGACTTAGAACCTTTGGTGTCATCTAATTCTTTCAACTTTAAGTTTGCTGCATCAATCCATTTATTGGCTTTTTCAGACGCATCGTCGTACTGTTTCTTATTATTGCTGAGGTCTTGAAGTCGTTCCCTCAAGGAAGTAATGAATTTCGATACAGCTTGTAGACGGTTATTCAAATGAGATGCTAGCTGAACGGTACGGGACTCTGGAGAAATGCTCATTATATTGGCACCTGCATCGTTAAGCTCTTTTAATTTGTCTTCACAAGATTTTACATCCCGAATAAGGTTTTCGGTTTCTTGTATTTTGTCTGAAAGCTCTGGTAAAGCTACTTGATTCAGGGACTCATTTCGAACAATGCCTTCAAAGTCTTTAAGCCAGGCATTTATCTCATCTGAAAGCTTGTCAAAGGATTTCCAAAGGTTTGAAAACTCATTAACTTCATTGTTCATCCGTTTGTGATTTGTCTCGACAATCATCAAATCATTAATTATTTTATTAAAGTTGTCACCATGCTCCTGTATTTTTGGAAAGTTCTTAATGTCTTGTAGCACATTAAATGCTTCTTGAACACCAGGCCTCTTTTCATGACTTTCTACAATTCCTTCACCAACTTCATTCAACGCTGATTTTTTAGCTTCGAGGCTAAAGTTGTCTGTAATGGTTGATGGATCGCACCATTTAATTTTCTCCACTAATCCATGAACGATTTTAGCCATGCCATGGTATTTGTCTAAGAAATTCTTCTCCAACACTGCAGTCAATGCCGAATTAACTAGATTAACTTGATTTTCGCAGATTCCAAGTCTTTTTTTCTGAGTTTTTAGATCAGTTAATACCATACTATTGTCCCAAGCTGGATATTCTCCCTTTAAACTTGAGATTTGTTGATCAGCTTTTTCTATAACTGGTTTCAGAGCATCACAATCCACTTTTGCTTGTTGAAGTGTTTGTAATCGCTTCAGAATATCAGCAGTACTGCCACTTCGATCCTCGCATTTAGAAATATTTTCTTTCAACTTCATCAACTTATCAGTTGTTTGTTTCATTGCCTGTTTGACACTAAGCTCATCGTCTTCGAATGTTCCTAGAGATTTTTCCAGTTCTTTCGACAGTTTGTCTAGTTCTGTGAAGCCTTCTTCGATAAGCTCAATAATGGAGTCCAAATTTGGAATGGAGGCTCCTGCATTCATTTTTTTAAGTTGACTGGCCTTAGCTTGAACTGACATTTTCATATTATATTTGTCTCCTAATTCGTCTTTATACTGGCCTAGCTTCATTCTGGCTAGTTCGCTATTACACAATCCATTCTGAGTTTCCTCCAGAGATGTGAACGTATCACTAAGCCATTTCATTAAGTCGTCCTTTGAAGATTCCACCGTTCGCCAAAGAACTAACTGTGTCTCTAGCTTTGGAATATGTTCTGAAATCTTTTTGACTAGTGTATCATAAGAGTTTCGCATGGTTCCCATTTCTGCAGTAAGGGCAACGCTATCAAAATCTGGGTTTGTTTCTAATGCAGAACATAGTTGATGATTTATTGTACCACAGTTGTCAACAACTGTCTTTTTCTTGATTAAAATGTCGTTACATTTTTTGAGGTGGTCAAGCAGAGCTGTGGCTGTCTGGGAATCACTCGGAACACCAGATAAAGCAGAACTAGAGAGCTGATCAGCGTCTTTGAGAACTGAACTTACTGCATCTCTACTTTCGTTATATCTTGTCCAAAGGTCTACTACATCCACAAGATTGGTCCATTTTTCATTCATTTGTGACTGAATCTTATCATAGTCGGAATCAATTGCCTGGATAATGTTTTGGAACTCGGTCGAGTTGCTCGGATCAGCTCTAAAAAAACCATTGCAATGATTGAAATTAACATTTGCTACCATTATGCAGAGAAATGTTGTAATAAAGAACATTTATTTTTTGCTCTGGATCTTACCTGATTAAATCGTTTCCAACTTTGTGCATATTTGATTTGACACTTTCCATTTGAGCATGTTTCTCCACAAGTCCTTGTAAAACATCTTTCATGTTCTCAACAGAAGCTAAGTCACTTTTTTGGGGTTTGAGGTTTGAGATTTTCTTTTCTGTATCCTTGAAATAATTTTTCATCTCACCGTCCAAATTGATAAGCTTTTCTAATTGGGAGCCGATTTTTTCAGTTTCCTCAAGCAAAGCAGAACTAGTTTTTTGAGCCCTGTGTAATTTATTCTTCGTGTCAGTTACGAGAGTTGCAGCACTTTGAGGATGACCTTTATTCCGGTCTAATACATTCAAATTGCAAGAAATACTCAATTTGTCTAGTTTATGAGCTTTGGGAAGCCAGTCATCACACTTTTCAGCTAAAACATCAATGGCTTGCTCGATTTCATGGATTTTATTTTTCTTTACACCTGGTGTTCCCAATTGCTTATCACAATGCTCAATTGCACTATTGGTTTCTGAAAAATAAAAAATCAATGTATTTTTACATTCCATTTTTTTCAATCAAAAATGTAATAATAATATAGAAATACCTGATAGCCAACCAGCTACTTGAACCCATGAAATAAGGGCTTCTTTCCTAGCAGTTAATGAACGTCCAAGTTCTTCATATGGTTTTGCTACTTCAACTTGTGTCTGGTAGATTTTGACATCTTCATCAATCTCTGTAAACTGGGAGAGCCGTTCTGCATGTTCTTGAATGTTGACATGAATTTGCTGTAAAGCTTGGTCCAATTTGTCGAGATAAACTTCCCCTTGATTCTGCTTTGTGGAAAAGTCATCCAACCACTGTTGAAACTCTGAGATTTTGGCGTCAAATTCTTGTCTAGCTATAATCGAGTCTGAAAGATAGTTTAACTTCCCTCTGACTTCATTTGCTAGTCCCATTAAGCGATTCTTTAAATTAGTCAAGCTGTTGTTGAGATTGATTGATCCATCTGGAGACACTTGTTGAGTAACGGTATCACATTCTTGAGTAATTGATATAATCTTTGATTGATGGTCTGAGATTTCTTTATTAAGACTTTTTAGTTGAGCAAGTGAACTTTCTAATTGACTCACGCTCAGAGCTTTTCTATCCAACGGTTTTTGAGCTATCTTTTCAGCCGCAACAAGCCAGTTTTCAAATTCACTACAAGACTTTTCATACTTTTGCCAATTTTTAACCAAAGCGTCTGTTTTATCTTTCCACTGACCAACGGCATTATTAACTGTCGCCCATTTCGTCATTGTTACATCCACTTCGTCTTGAGCTGATGTCATTTTACCCAGCTTTTCACTTCTTTTGGCTGCATCGGACAATTTGGCTTGTTGTAATTGACACTCTGATGCAAATTCCTGTAGTTCTTTAGATAAGGTATTAGCCTCCGTTAGAGTACTAGGACGCCCCCAACCCATTGCAACTTTCACTTCGGCTTTCTCCAGCCAAGGATGAACCTGTTCTAGATCTGCTCGACATTCTTGTAAAGCTTGCATAGCTTCTACTGTCTGTGCACTTTGAACAGAAACCGTTTCATGCAGACAAACAAGCTCTTCTTTCAAGGAATCGACTTGATTCATAACTATTTTGCTTTCAACGGGTTGTTCTTCACCTTCTGCTTTCAACAATTCTTGAGCTTCTTTTTCAAGGAGCTTCAACATTTTCATTCTCTGTGCAATCTGGTCTTGTAATTCTTTAGTTCGCTTGAGTCGTTCCTCTGGACTCATGTCAGTACTAAGTAACTGTTGCAATTGCTTCTGAGCCCCCTTCATCCAGTTTTTCATGTCATCAATCTTCTCGCCAAGAGAATTCCATTTTTCATTATACTGACCTAGATTTTTAACTTTGTCATCAAGTAAATCTAACATAGATTTCAATCGGTCTTCGATTTGTTCGACTTCCTTTTGTAAAACAGATTGCTTTTCAGGTCCAGATGCTTCACCCAAACTTTGAGCCAAGTCTTTCAGTCTTTGAAGCATATTCTCCGTAGCTTCTCTAAGAGCTACACTCATGTCTTGTTTCGCTCTGAGATCCGCTGCTACCTGTTTCGGGTCATGTTTTGGCACCAAGCGTTTTAGCTCATCCTCGGCTTGGCCGAGTAAATGCATAATGTCATCCCGTTGACTTCTGTATTCTACCCAGACTTTTTGAGTACCCTTGAGTTGTTTAAGTTTCTCATTGGCGTGACTGTACGTTTCCGTCCAGACTTTGTCTAATTCTTGTACTCGCTCTGGGATAAATGCTGGGGCATGAGGATCCTTTTGTAATTCTTTGCCTTTTTGGAGTAAACTGACAATAGTAGTTCTCTGTCCTTCCAATTGTTTTAATAGGTTTTGTTGTTGACCTATTAGGAAATCAACTTCTTCTAGGCTACCCGGTTGAGTCTCGTTTACAGCAAACTCGTCCAATTTTTTTAGTGCTTGGCACACCTAATTTATATATTCAAAATCAAACGTAATGAAAATACTACTTAAAAATGACCCAAAGATCGTTTAAAATACCTTATGAGTTTCTTCGTTGTAGTTGTAACATCTGGAATGAACATCAGTTCTAATCATTGTCATTTCAATAGTCGGGACCATGTTTTTGTATCGAGTTATAAGTTGCTCGAGCAAATCTTGTTCTTTTAAAGCTTCGTCATCAGCCCTTCGTGAAACAAGTGAGTCGAGCATCTGAACAAGTTGTTTCATGTCTTCTCGTCTTCGGTCAACGTCTCGACAGATTTCCTATTCGATTAATAAATAACCATTAAATTAAATTTAAAGAATGTGGCGCAGCTACTGTTGTGAGAAAATGTTTGAAACACAATTCTACAAACAGAATGAAGCCGTGTCAAACACGAAACATGCGGTCATACCCTCAAATTCATCAGCTGCTTGTGAGGCGTAAGTTATACTCATGCATTATTTTGTGAAATAAAATTTCGGTATGAAATTGACAAATAATAATTGGACAACAACTTACAATAAATCGAGCCTTTTCGGCTTCGAACTGAGCAATGTTGGTATCTTCTATGAGAATATTCTTCAATGCAGCATCAACAGAATCCATCCATAGCACAACTTCTTCGTATCTTTAAAACAATGAACAAATTAGATTTCCTTTCTCAATCCTTAAAAAATACTTATTAATTGTTTAATCTCTTACTTTGCTTTGTAAGCATTCCACTGTATTGGAATTTCTTCTAGAAGAACATGAAGGTTTTTAACTCTTTCATTAATGGTGTTTGAAGCAGCTCTAGCTTGTGCAAGCTGTTCTTTCAAACTAGTATCCTCAGGATGTTGCACAGTGTAACGACTTTCCATTTGTGATAATTTTTCAAGACATGTTTTAGCTTGTGCGGGTAGTTTTCCTTGTCCGAAGAATGTCTAGATAGATAGAACGATTAGGCATACATGAACGTATTTTCTTAATAGAATTCAAGATTTTAAAGGCTCACCAAATGTCGGGCTAATACTGACTGAGGGTCTTCTTTTTTATTTAACATTTGATGTTCATTGCTGATCTCCTTGTCCATTTCTTTTAGTAAAGTGGCCAAGGTATCTTCTTCCAGTCTAAATTCAAGCTTTGTCAGATGTATGGGTGCAGCAGCCATAATTTTCTATTAACACACATTTATCATAACCAATTAGCAGGTGAAAGTATTTTCAAATCTAGACTACAAACTCACGTTCCATTTCCCTTGCAATTGTTCAACAGTTTTGTTAATATGTTCATACTCTTCAGGAGAAACCCATTGGCGTAGGTCGTGACTTGCTTGGTTCATGTGACGCAATGGACGATCATTGATTTGATCAAAATAGTTCTGCAGAATTTGCAATTCAATTTTAGTATGTGTTTTTAAATGAAATATGATCAATTTTGGTTTAGTTTTACCTTATGGGCTTCTACAGTTTGCTTTGACTCAAGATTTCGTTCTTGAAGTAATTTCTCTGCTGTCCCCATCCAGTCACAAACAGTTATTTTGTTTTCGTCGTAATTCCTCCAGCATCGAATGCATTCATGAAGCTTCTGCTCCCATTGTTGAGCATTATTCTCTACTCGTTTGAAATACTCTGTCAAGTGCTGCATGTTTTTAACCAGCCCTTCGACCTGTGAACGCTCTACTGGTGAAGCAGCTCTTACAATTCCACTTACAAGCTTATTTTTGCTGTCTAGCATAGTCTTGTAATATAAAGTCTTGGCGAAAAATTGCTGTAATTAAAAAAAAGTGTCAATCACTTTTTTTACTATGTATTCAGCCAGAGAAAGTGTGAAGATTATGTTTACCCGATGCTTTTCTAACTGCTGTTGTAACGCCTGTGGTCCTCCGGTTAAGACATAACCATTCATCATTACTTCTGCACTACTTAACCACTCTGCGATTTCTTGTTGACCAGCCTCCAAAGATTCTTGTTGAGTCAAAAGTTGATGCACGTACGTTTGGCGTTGTGGTAACTGAGCTCTAACCCGGACGAGGCATTCTACAAGATACAAGAAAGGGGTCAAACTAACAGTGCAAGGAATGGAGGTCAACGATATGATTTTTGTTACCTTTTTCTTTTTTAATAGTCTTCATTAGTCGTTCAACTTCTTCTCCAGATAATTCAGGTAAAAGAGATTGGAACTTTTTGCTGATTATTCTCCATTGCTCGTCCATTTCATCAATTTCAAGCATAATTGACTAGGAAGTGACAGGGAAATTAGTAAATTAATTACACAACACGTATAATGTCAAAACATATTGATTGAACCTGTAGTTGTTTATTGTAGGCACGTGCGGCTTCAACGTTAACTGGCTGAGGGGCTGAAACAAGTTGTTCTGCATTTCTTAACCATTTCTGAAGACCGGAAAGAGTCTGTAGGAAATCTTTTCTCATTCGAATCATTTGTCCCGCATACTGATATTGCTTAACGTGTTGGAAAAGGCTATCCCATTTGGTGGATATTATTGCAAAATTTGCTTTCAAATCCGTGACGACCGCTGGATCACACGTCGCAGCGAGGAAACTAACTGTGTCACTTAAAAGTTGATATTTCTCATGCCAGACACTTACATCCTGTATGGAATTTAATTATTTAGTTTATAGAAAAGCATTTACACCTAAAAAAAATTGTGAATTCTGACCTGGAAGTATTCCATTCGTTCTTCTTCTGGTAAATGTAGCATTGGAATTGAACGATCTATCCAATTATTTAATTCTGGTGCAACACTATCGTATCGTCTCCAGTAAGCAATCACTTCTTCTAACATGCTTTGTAAGCAACGCAATTCCATACTGACACTTTTCCATCTTTCTCCAATTTCCCATAAGAAATGGTCCGCTATCCGTCCCTCTCTCACTTCTAAAACATTCAAAAAAACGCTATATAATCAATCATGAATTTATATTTAAACAAATCAGTACAAATGAAAATGCATACCGATGCGTCCTTCTCGTTTATATTCTTCAACTACATGTTGCATATCAATATACTGAAACACAAAACATAATTTGCTTATAAAATATAAAAAGATAGTTTAATATTAACATTCATACTGTCGACTTACGGCTCTATCGAACTCTTGGAAGATTTTATTTCGATTGACAAAGTTGTTGTATTGATCCAAAAGGGTTTTCACATGATCTTCTCTGCCATATTTCACAGTCCATTGTTTCAGTCTATTTTCTATCAATACTATAAAGGCAACGAGGCAGCACTGGAAAATAAGAAAAATACGAGAACTTAAACTTAATAATGCAAACATTTAGTAAGTCTGCAAAGTGTTAATCAATTAAACCTTATACGTCTGACTATATGGCATAAAAATCTCACCTTATGCTCTAAAAACTTAAGCTTGACAGCCCGTCTGGAGGAAAGAGGACCAATAGCATTGAGTCTCTTTGCCATTAAATCTAACTGTTCTGAAGGCACTTCATTAGCTGCATGGGACGTCAATGCTCCTGTAAACTCAGACTGTACTTCTGGTAACTTCACAAAGAACGCCTAAAACAACAAAAGGTTCAAATGATCTGCACTTTTGTATGATGCTTCACAAATTTGTTATTTTCTGAATTCACCTTATGGTCTTCAATTTTGGCATTTAGAACACGTGCGGCGTTATCATCCATTGACATTGGTACGTCATCGCTACTGACTAGAAGTTCTGCCTTGGCCAACCATTGGCCTATTCTACCAAACGGTTCCGGAAGTCGTGCATCTAATCTCCATTGCCACTCCTTCAACTATAATATGAGTACCAATTGAATTGAGTTAGACCGATTGTCATATTTTGATAAGTAGACAAATTCTCTAGTGTGATTTGTACCTGAGATTCTAATTTCTTCCACAAACTGTTTAGTTGGGACCATGATTCTTCAGTAATACCAACCATGCTTTGTGACTCGATTAGTGTTTTCAGTCTGTGATACGGCTCGGATTTCAAGTCGAATTCGTTCTGAAGTGCAACATAGTCGTGATAAACCATTGGTAATGAATTGGTTTGCTTCATATGTTCCATATACTGTAAATATAATTATTAGCATTTTTATAATACTTGGTTACTCAAATAATTAAGTTCACAAAGTTTTTACCTGTGTTTTCTGCATTAGCCATGTTAAGAGTTCATCGTATGTTGTTTGAATAGCACTGAACGAATCGGCTTGCAGACGAGGCTCGTTGGATTTGTGCAAAAACTGAGCGACATAAGTCATAATTGACTTTTCATCCGGTCTAGGAACATCAACGTCTTCTGGATCAAGCAATCTGGTAACTCCCAACTCAGATTCTGCAACTCTAAAAGCTGTTTCTAGTCTAGTTTTATTTGAGGCTTTTCTTAGACCTTCAATGTCAACTACCCCTGGACGAATACAGTTCACTAAAAAATATAAAAATGTCAGATTGAATAAAATTAAGGGAACGCCAAAGAACAAAGCCAAATTCAGTGTCTGTAGGCATTGACCATTACCTATTGCTATGAATGCGTATCCATCCCGCCAGCTACTTCCAAAATCGTTGACTGTCACACCGAATTTCCTTAAAAGATAAAATATACTCTATAGACATGTAGAATTGTTAATAATTATGTACAATTGCAATTCATCTTACTTGCTAGCCAGTTCTCGAACCCACGCCAGCAATGCTTTTCTTGCTCCTTCTTTCCATGGAGTAACCCTACCGTGCTTGTGACCTGGAGACTCTAATCTAGCAGATTCGGATCTCTCAACGCTTTCTTGACCGGGAATAGGGGTGGGAGCACCGAATCGAAATCCTAAACTGGCCAGCACCTTTGTATTTTCTTCAATCTGTATCGAAATTTAAAACGTGTTAGGCATCTGACTGTTTTAGTACAACTAGTAAGTAATGCCACCAATTAAGTCTACGTATACTCAAAATTAATGAACCAAAGAAACCATTATTAGCCAAAACAAATACATAATATAACCATTTTAAATAGCCACAGGCCACCGGCTACTTCAACCTTTAATTTTCAAACAAAGCCAATTCCGATATTTTTCCATTTATAATTTACGCAAAACCAAATCACTACAAATCCTAAAAGACAGCGTGCGACGATCTTACAGTGAGTGCAATTACTGAGATCATTATTAGATATTAGTCATGATTACATACCACTTTTGGATCCCTACAACGAAGCTAAGGAATTTCAAACAGACCTTTTGTTATAATTTATTGAGAGTAAAGCGTAGAATGGTTAATTCAGAATATCATAATTCAATGTTACATACAAGATTTCCATTATAGTAAATATGTTAACAAACATCATAAATATGTAACATGGGGAATATTTTTTTCACTACTCACCTGGAAGTACAGGATAATAGTCCAAACCAATCCTAAAACCACAGCAGGCCGACCGTCAACAACGTCAGATGAGTTAATATTGACCAATTTAATCTAATTAAAAAATAGTTACAGTTAAACAAGATTGATGATTTGTGCATGGTATATACAAACGTTCCATACCTTTTTTCTCTGGAGAAACTCGAGTGCTGCAAACGTTACAAAGAAATTTATGAACTCATTCTCGTTTTAGATGGATTTCAATAAATTAAGTTTGTTACTTACCAGTATTGCAATTACTCAGGAAATGAGGTCTTCTCAAGTTTCGTCCTTTTTCAACAGGCTAAATAAAATAAAATTACGCATTCCAGTAAAATAAAAGTCCAGTAAGGCTAAAGTTGAGATTTTTATAAGGATAGACACCATTGTCCGTAAATAAAAAGGAAAGTTCCGACACGGTGAACATATTTAATATCAGCTTTGCATGTCACAGGCTTCAGTCTACTATAAACTACTAATCTCATGTCACAGGAAGTTATAAGCACACAGATTGTTATCGACTCTTCCAAGGCAAAGACACGTTGTTGGACATATCGGATATATATACATACATAATTTCTAGAAGAAAAAAAAACACTTCGTACCAATTTCTCCCCGGACAAAACTTCCAGCAAAGCCAAAAGTCGGGTTCCATCTTTGAGGTCTTCAATTAGATCCACTATATGTAGTGGTGGCACATGCTAGGATAAAAAATACATAAATATATATGTACAATACTGTCAAATCAACCATAAAACAAAGACTACAACTGCATTATCTGTATAGAGACAAAAAGTTGCAATAGGAAGCTTGTCGATAAATGTTTAATGTAATCTCCAATATATCCAAAATAAACTCCGGGTATTTTTCTACATGGAAAAGTCAATAATTCCAGTAGAAACGGTAGAGTGAGAAAGGTAGAGACGAATCGGTAATCATGCTAATGACTTGTCGCAGACCAAGCACCTCAAATTAATTAAGTCGTTCACCTTCCCTCTCGATAATTCGATTCTATATTTGACATACTTTTTCAAAGTTGGAAACTCTCTTCCCACTGACTGCACAGTGAACTATCGAAACCCGATCAAAATATAATTAACTCCTAGGTTAACCTGCTAATTGTATTTGTTCATACATTTCAAGTCTATAGTTTTCGTATTAATATTTGAAACCTCACTGAAAACCCAGCAAATTAGGCAAATTACAATGTGGAAAGAATGCGTAGCGATTTTGTTTAATATTTCTAAACGTGAGAAAAATGACACACGCCTCTATGAATTCCTCTAAAACAGAATGGACTTCTCGGGTCTCGGACGCATTAAGATAAAACATTGATATTTTATGAAATCAAACTAATTTCCAAAGGTCATGCATGCTCATCGATCATAAGCCCATTAGCTATTTTTGTTCCTGTCCGCTGAGAATCCAGGACTGATTCGTATTTTTTTTCAGGCAACTGCTATTAATAACTTCTATGCATGACATTTCTGTTCATCGAGAAAATGCGGTTTTAGCTTTTTCTTTCGATCCTGGAATTTTTATGAATCAGATTATTGTATAAAACATTTAAAAGCTTACCTTTGCTAAATAAGAATTTATCCAATTGACAAAAGTCTTCTTCTGTACTCTCTCTTGTTCATCTAAATATCCAAAGCCCAAAAATTATTATTCCATTAATTATAATTACTCATAGCTTCCAGCGGGTGCAATTATAAGCCATATTTTGTCTCCTGTTACAATCTTAGCAAACAAAACAAAGGATTCAAGCGTCAAGGCAAACCAGATTATCAAGCGAATTTGTAACACTACATTCACATTTGAACTTTATATTATAATCAATATCTGGAAGCGAGGAAATTAGAGTACATATAAATTATCTAAAAGGAGTAGTATCACAGTTTCATACAAATAACAACCTGTCATTATTCCATGCATTTTATGTCCATCATCTACTTCAACTGATTTGTTTAATTTCTTACGAATTTCGTAGTTCATATCATTAATTGGACTAGAAACAAACCACACTCATTAAGATTCAAATGTTTTATTAACCTTCTGTCACTTTGTAAAGTAGTTTCTGCTGTAGTCTCACAACATTGGTCGAGTACCGAGACCATGGCCATTGGACACTGCTTTGGCTTCGTTATTTACTTTGGTAGAATTTTAATGTGCTCTCAAAAAATTACTTGGATCCTTATCATCAAGTGAAGACGACCCTACTACACACGTTTCTTACAAACTCGACTACAAGATTGAAAACATGGCTAACGTGGGCGAATGATAATTTTCCTTTCCTTGGTCAACTGTTTACTTATCATTAGCATTTCCATTCATCATTCGTAATAATCATGTCTTTAAATAACCTCATTCGTGTGCCCATTATTTATCGTTTTTATACTGCAATTGGTCTTTCTTTGCAGTCTTTCTACTGTGTACTCAAGTACTCATATTATTATTATGAGGAGTGCATTTAAATCTATATTATTTGATATTTATGTTAAGTCTGAAGGTGTTGAAGAATTTTATACTAATCTGTGAAGGTAATTTTGAATTAAGTCAGGAGGCTTAACTACTTACTTCACAACATTAGACAATAATTACTCCTTCCTTGTTTTATTATGCTAATAACACAATCCTCCATGCATGAATTTTTTAAACCTGCCAATGATATTTGTAAACAACTTGCTTTTTAAATCTTGAGGCATATGGTGGACAAATATTTAGAGTTTTGTTTGAAACCCACAATATAATTTTAGTACTTAGTCATTCCACCCACGTCGTTAACATATTAACATTGGATTAATATTATAGATGCATTTTTAACGATCGATAATTAAGTACACTTCCAAGTTTAACCTCTTCATCGAGAATTAAAATCATAAAATGATTACAATATGCTTAGAAATTATGTCAAGTAGAATTTTTTATCCTCATGATGATGACATTGCAAGTGGTTGCTGCTATGAATTACCTAATTTAACAACATAATCAACTTGGACAGAAATCGCAAGGTCAGAAAAGTCAAGCTCTCACAGACTCACAGCTAGACTTCTTTTATTATTCAACTTAAAAACTATAAGCCACCATTAGAGCATTCGACTAACAGACTTATAATTTCATATGAAAATACGAATCAAAGACTAAAGACATAAATGAAGTCACCCCTCTTATTTCTTTGAGAAGGAAATAATATTGTAGTCAAGTCAAAAGACTAAATCCTCATCAAGTGCATACCTGTAACATTTATGATTTTTACTCAGCAATACTCAGCATTGAAGAATGCCAATCTTTATAATGAACAATAACCACATACAATACAAGTAACAAACGAACGCGGTACATTAGACCAAGTTCTTTTCTTTTTCTTCCCAATGATTTAATCATAAAAAAATGTAACGTGTCCCTTAC
>JAQGBQ010000141.1:0-38076 GCA_034698485.1 Vertagopus arboreus
CCTGTAGAGCCTTTTCAAGTCTAAAGAATCTCAAATCTTTGTAAACATGGAGATGGGTTGGAAGCAGGAGCTTTTTTTGGGGAAAAGTCAGAATGTAAACGACAGAAAGAGAGATTGAAAATGAAAGGTTTAGCTTTGTCCTAGGGACTTCTATGCTTTCTTCTGTTTTATGCTGGATCTGTATTCTTCAATCGATATAGGAATTAGTATTATACGAAAACCAGTACTTTGAAGTCCTCAGGATTAATTGCAAAGTGGAATCGATAGTAAACTCATCGTTTGTCAGAATACAAAATAAAAATACTGTCAGTGTATACTACTTTATAACGAAGAGAAGCAGAGCCGATTAAAGAAGAGGAACGACTAGAATTGAAAGGAAAACTTGGAGTGTTCATCAGAAATTAAAAGATATCTTTAGATCCGAATTTCACTCGCAATTCATTTCTTTTGCTACGTTCCAATTGGAATTTATTTATTGTGCTCTGTTTCCTTTTTTCTTACTGTAAAGATTTCTACAGACGTACATGAAAAAGAACTAAAGATGAGATTAAACTATTCTACTACGGATACAATAAAGAATATATAATGATTTACAAATTAATTCTATTTTGTTTACTTCTACATCTTTTCCTTTCAAAGTTTAATTTATTTTGTGATTCACTGGCTTTTATATTATGCTTGGGAATTAAATTCATTCATTTACCTTTACTGCTTTGATTTTAAAACGTTTTACTAATTTTATTTTGAAACAAACAATCAGCGTGTTTTTATGGATGGACGTTTTTAAATAATTAAGAGTCATGATATTTTTCTTATGGACAAGAGCTCAGCAAAGAAAAGGATATTTTATAAAAATAAGAGAGAAGAGAAAACAGAAAAAGCAGACGCCACAAATCGTGCAGTAGAGCAAGCGTTGCCATCTGCTCAACTTTCCTCGAACAATAATAAACTTTCTTAACTTTGTTCTGTTCTTTCTTCTGCTTTCTTTCTTTCTACAATCATTATTTTTTAACCTTTTAAATTTCAGTTCATTTGGAAAACAACTTTTTAATCAATTTGACAATTTGCAAAACCATTTGTTTAAGGCTTCAACCAAACTTTAACGCTATTCTTAGATTTTAATTGAAACTTCATTCCAACGATCCAATGAACTTATGCAATTTTTGTATGACCATGAGCAAACTTTTTTCATTTAATTGTAAAAAAAAACTCTTCATATTATAAACGACCGACTCTAACAATTAATTGAAAAAAATAATGGGAAAAAACCTTTATTATAATAATAAGCAATTAAATTGATATTCTATCGAAATAATCCAAACGAAATAACTTTCTTATGTTAAACTAGCCTCGCACTTTGTATTAAGGTTTTCCAGAGAAAATTTTACAACTCTTAAAAGTACAATAAGATAGGTTGACTTTAAAAGCAAAATACTTTTTTTTTCTATCCCCGATTGGCATGTTCTTATTAGGCTTGCCAACTATGGAGTGGTGTATCTAATATATTTATTATATAGAGTATAGAGTTTTTGTCGAATGCCTCAGAGGAATCGAGAATCAACTTATTCGTCAGAGACTTTTAAAAAGTTTGATCACTTCTAACTTGGAAGAGTTTTTTTTTTCTTCTCTTAATGGACTTTCTATTCTTTCTTCTTCTCTACCTCCTCACCTTTCTTCATATATATATATATATTCTTATGTTTTCCTTTCCATTCTAATTCACAAGTTCTATGAGATTTCCTAAGTACTTTCTCGTAGGGAGACGTAGACCAATAACCAAGTTCATCCCCAAGGAAGGATTATTACTCCTTCAGTCTTTCCACTACCGTACTATTAAAAGTGCTTAGGTATATCATCATAAATTTGTATAACTTAAAGTAGCTTATAATATAACCAAAGGACTACCCATCTACATACATTAAAGCACTCACAATCAGTCTTGCTTCACTAGGTTTGCTTCTCCGTCTTAATATAAATTTTATGTGCTTATGTTAAATGTGTGTGCGTGCATATATTATTATATACGTCTTTCGTAAAGGGTGGCTTATTGAGTATGGTTTATTATATATCCACATATTATTAGAGCAATATTTGATCTTGATGGTTGGTAGCTTCTGGCTCGGAAAGCTCTTAATGGATATCGACAAACTATTTTGCACCAGGGCTTGGAACGAATGGCAATATTTAATCTCTAAGAGATTAGATTCCGGCGAGAGATGTCTAATGCAAATTGACATTATGTTCTTCTCCACCCATCTCTACTAAATATATTCAGTATTTATGAAAATTCGCAAATGACTTTAGGAATTCAGAATCAAGACGAACACGCAGTTGCCTTGTGCTTCTTTCTTTTAGCTCTTTTTTATAATGCATAATATATTTTATATTGTGAGGAACAAGGGTCATAATGATGATGGAAGTATTTATCCAAAGGAGTTAATGTAATAAAGATCACCCTGAATTATGTGTAGAAAAATAAGATCCACTAATCCCTCCAACATCGTAGAGCCCATTAAAAAACAACGTATTTTTCACTTGGACCATTTTATTGATGAGATGATAGTTGACTTGACTTGGCTGGGCGTATTAGTGAGTGGCATTAAATTAGAAAAGGGTGCAGGCAGAGAGGCAAGAAGCTTATGAGAAATTAAGCCACAAATGCGAAAACCATGCCTTGTTAGTAATACTTTGTTGCATCACGCGTCACGCCTAATAAATCCATGCATTATTTATGCACTTCCAAGAAAACTTGTACAAGACTCGGAGTAACGACAGAATCGAAAAAAACTGAAAAAATCAGCTATGGGTTATACTTGAATAGTAGATCATTTCTGTGAGATGACTCGAGACGATCTACAACCTACCACTGCCATACCGTCATCATCGGAATCATTATCATCATCAAGCATCAAGGGTATTAACCCACAACTTCCATTTATCCATCCTTTTTTAGTCACAACTCGTTCGATTCTTTTGTACATCTCTTTGGATTATTAATTTTCTTTAGGGATTAAATCACTTTCATATAATATTATTGTGTACTAGTCTACTGTCTAGAAATTTGGAGCCCACCCTTCATTCCATGGCGTTTGATTATATTTAATACATGGAAACCCTCTATTGAAACGAAATTATGGATGTAGGCTGATCTGGTAGAATTTTTAGACGAAGAAAAAGCAGTCAGTCAACTTGAGCAGATAAGCAAACAACTCCTCGTCAAATATTCAGCCATTCGCATTTTTCTTTATTCATCCCTTGTTGGAAACTGCACTGACTGATTATAGCTCTCATTTCAATCCAAGGATGCACTTGTTCTTTCTCATCAGTATTTCAATTTAGAGTTTTAATCGAATGATTCATCAACCAACTTCATTTTATAGACAAGTACTTGCATTTGCTTTTAACTCCGCCTTGAACCCTTCATCAAAAGTCAAATAATAATATGAGAGTGTTGTCGAGTGTTTTTTCTTCATGATTCATCACTCCAATCAACCACTCTGACTAAAATTTAATAACAAGGAAGCTTTAATTTATCCAACTGATTGTTTTATTTGTCCATTTCGTTTTACATTTTCCAACTACTACACAGTAATTACAAAGTTATTCTGAAATAATTTACACAAGAATAAGTATCTGATTAAAAATCTCATCTAAAGTCAAAGATATAAAGTAAAGATCACATCCATATTTACTACAACCCTTTAAAGGACATCTACCAGTTTATAGATACATCTCCGGTCGTTAAAAAGGTTTTAAAAAGTAATTCGGTATTCAAAGCACGCAACCCTGTGGGTTGAATTTGAAGTTCTGAGCACTCAAGGGCCCCCTTGGCCTTTGTTAGCCAAAGTCTCTTTGTTGAACAGTTATAAAAATCCGGCGTTAGATCATTACTAACCTTGTATACACCGCCCCGGTTATCAGAAGTTTAATACGAAAATCTAACAGTATTAAAACCTTAAGAAATTCGCTAATTAAATATAAAGCATTTTTTTCACTGCTAATAAAAAATTTGACCAGGTTATTATTGCTTTGTTTCTTTTCAAAGCTTGCAATATTCCATGCAGTTTATAATGTTTTTGACCAACTTAGTTACTTCCAATTAGACATTTTTTGTCTATCTCAATTGTATCTGTTATTTAATTTTTAAATGTTGTTGATCGATAAATCATTCTTTTCATGCTGGGAATGGTCATACTGTCGTTTTTAATAAACACGCCCGATGTGCTATCCCAGTCTTTCTCAAGTCGACATAAAAAACAAAACAAGAAATACGAATCGAAGCGATTTAAAAAATTATTTCTTTACCCAGTAATGAGCTTATACTGATTATATGAAGGTTCACAATAACATGGAACAGTATGTAATTACAGTTTTTCATGGAAACTCATCGATGCATTGATATCTATTCGATTTTAATTTATAAAAAACATATAACTAAACTTAAGGAATTTGATAACTCTTAACTTATCTTTTAATTTTACGTTATAAGTTAACTCTCTATACCTTCATATAATTGTATTTTAAGAAGCTAGGCAGGCATATAAAAAAGTAATGAGGTATAACGAAGAGTAAAACTACTCCAAACAGCTATGAATAATGAAATAAAACACTGATAATAACAAACTGCAATATTTCGGTGATATTCTAACATGATTGTAAAGTAAGGTGGTGCCAACCAACGCCATTGCTCATCTCTGATCTGCAAATCAATTTGTAAAATTTGCAATGCAATCTGAAACTATTTGAAGTCTATAACTGATACATTATGGTATCGGAATTATTGAAAATAAAAAATAGTTACAATTAGGGATGCTCAATATGACTAATCTAGTTATTATTATAAATACAAAACATTTATGAGGCATGGTTTAAATAAGGTCCACCAGTATTATAATTTTGAACAATTACTCCAACTCGGATTATTGTATCCCTTATTAAGGAGTCTAAATATAAAACAGAGAATATGTATGCTTTACTTGTTTCATAATAATATTATTCAAGTAAACGCTTTAGTCTCATATCCTGTATCCATCTCAAACAAAGATAGCAAAAAGTAAAACTTGCGTCATTCTAAACAATTTCATCTCGTCATTTTTTTAGGGTGAAACAAGAGACAATATTTTGACAACAGTATCAACAATAGACAGGACATAATAAGAATAAGACACTACATTGGTAAATGCAACCTCCAGACAACATTTAATAGGATGGAGAAAAGTGTCTTGTTGAAGAGGAATCACCTTATCACATGGCAGGAGACACATTTCTGCTAAACTTCCGGACTAACTACTTACAAGATCCCAACTGATATCACATGGCACATGTCTCTATAACAGTACAAGCATAAAAAACTCCGAAGCAAGATAATGCTTCCACATTATCTCTAACATGGGACGACCTTGCTTGTCAAGCATAAAAAATGTTCTGCTCAATTGTCTCAAATTCCTTAGATCAAGAACAAGTGTTGAAATAACAAGAGCTGAGAGTAGATGAGAGACACATAATATTGTTCTCGTCTAGTTTTCCACGTCTTTCTTGCCCTTGAGAAGACGTTTCTTGATATTCGAATCAAAGAATACAAACATTATATTATATAGAATTCCCTAAAAAGCCAAGTGTGTCCTTTTGTCTAATACAAGAGTCTAGCAAAGCTACTAGTCTGTATATATCTTGTATCGCAGTAAGTAATGATATGAATGACTGACATGGAAACAGCAGTCAGCAAGAGAGACAGATATAAAAGAAGAAAGGGTTCGGGAAAAGACAAGGGAAAGAGCAAAGAGACACAGAATGACTCCAGATTGTCGTAGATGAGTTGACTTGACTCTGACAAGAACAAGGCAAGCTGTATTACAAAAGGCATTTAATTTTGAAAAAACTTTCCAAGACAAAATGGAAAGAAAGAAGAGTAAGTTACAACAATAATAAAAAGGGTACTCTATGCCAGCATTTTATCTAATATTCTATATTTGTTGTTAGATCTATCATCTAAAAAAATATAACAATAAATATGCATAGACTGATTAGATCTAATAAAGACTGAATCTATACACCTATATAGTGTGTGATGATATAATATTATAGCAATAGTAACTTTTATAAGTCCCAATATGCATCACCCTAGTCCAAGCTGAAACAAATGAAGGAAAGGGCATTAGTAAAAGTAGCTTCTGTTGTCTTCGTCAACTGCACACGTAAAGCTTTAAGTACAACGAACTTCATCTTTTGAAGAAATTTTGTATTAGTGTGTGGGTTGAAAATGTTTAAATTGGGGAAAGGTCCACACACAAAAATACACATGTGTATGTATGTATCTATGAGACATGGAGAAAGATGCTCGGATTTTGAAATGAGATAGAAGCACCCGGAGGATAATGTAACGAAGGAAAGGGAAACTTAAGCTAAGTTTAGGTAGGACGGGAAAGGAACCCCTTTTTGTTCTAATGAGATTAGATCTGTTCATTGCGCAGAGACGCGAGGCGCCCGCTTTCATTAGTTTCAAGCTCGTCTTCTTCCTCATCTCTTGATGATCATGAGTTGCTAAAGGCCTAGAACTAACACTCTGTGTACTACTAAATGGGTAATGTTTTTATACGATCCAACCAACTCTACCCGGGCAGCAGGAGGATCTCATCGCCCAGAAGGAGGATCCACATGGACAATAATTTAAAGTTATTGCGAGTGATCACTTTCCCTCTGTTCTTGAACGTACCATTATCAAACTCCCATACTCCATATCATCATATCACTTCTTATACCTTAGGTATTATCAACTGATTGAGTTAAAGAGAAATTATACTTTTGAGATTCTAGAGCAAAGCCCTCATCTTCTTAGCTACCTTTAGAAAAATTTACCATCACCCCTACCACCATCATCATCTTATCCTCGTATCACAATCACGAGCCCCTTTTGATAATGTCATGTAAGAGATAGGAGTTGTAAAAAGTAGGAAAAGAGAACATACAGTATCAACCGCCACGAGGAGAAGAAGAGGGACATGAGATGATAACAAATTAAAGCAAGGATAAAAAATGTGGAGTAACTACGGTCCACGTACACCTTCCCCCTTCTTGGCTTCGTGTAATAATATTATAACGCTTCCTCCTAAAGCACACTAACTTATATATACTTGTGTATGTAACTTTCCTTCTTATGCTTTCACTCTTTTGAAAAGTTGGAAAATATGACTACCCTCGAGATTCTAGATGTTAGATGCACCGCTCCATCTTAATCGTAGAGGTATTTATCACAATGAGTATAAGCTTGGAGAGAAAATAGGAGATAGAAAAGAGTCATCTCATTTCATAATGTCATGCTATAAGCTATAAGCGATCTAGCGTTCATTACAAAATATATTAGTTTTATAAAATAAAATGCCATATGAGCCATATATTCACACACACACACTCAAACTTACAGAGACAACATAGAAAGCCCTTATATCACATTAAAGAGAGGCACTGCATCATCCTGCAGTATTATATTAGATCAAGCAACCCCGATCCTGATTTACCAAAAAAACTGCCTCCGTACTTTCGATTATAAAAACTCATTCCAGGCTTCTTCTGTCCTAACTTGCTTGCAGTCTAACGCTGGCTCAGGGATAATTTAATATTAAATATATTATTTCTGAGCCTTGACGCTTGTAGAAAGCAGCAGCTAGTATTTCTACTAGGTATATTCTATTATGATGAAGAACGACTCAATCCTTCTTTGGAGCTTCTTTTTAATAAATATAGATTGGTCTACAAACTCACTCCTTGTACCCGACACCTACACTTTAATTTACCATCATGCTTCGTATTCTATGCATATTTAGCATGTAAAAAACCGTTCTGTATATATAAAAAAAACTTGAATCTATAGGACCTCTTCATAGAATTGTTCCTTTAGAAGGAATAATTAAACTTCCAAAATGAGAAAAAACTTTGATTCATTCCTCTTTGACTTTTGACGGAGGGTTGACAGGAAAATGAGGGAACAAACTTCTAACCAACTCTTTTACCAAGTAGTCCCCAGAAATGCTTACGTTATATAACTATCAAATAATATAAGGAAATCAGTTTTTTGTTCCCCATACTTTTTTAAAAGTTGGAACGTCACCTCCTCTCAATTTCATTCTTTGGCACTTTCTCTTGATTTCATGATTTCCTTTCTTTTTCTCTTTATTCTCTCTCTTATTATAATTCAGTTTGAAGTGAGTTTTCATTTAGAATTTAACAGACGACCTCATACATTATACTAAGAACTACTAAGAATGCATGCAATCTGAAAACAGGGAAAGTACCTCTCTACTGTACCACCCAGCTTCTAATATCCATCCAACTTAGATTGATCTCCAGTCACAATCAACTCATACTCTTTGAAAGTTAGTTGAAGAGAGAAAGAATAGATTGAAGTTGGTTTGGAAGTTGGAACAGGATATAAAAATGGGAGGAGAATTCATTTAAATCATTATCGATTTTTTCTTACTAAAGAATCATTTCATTATTCTATCCCTTTTCTTCAATCCTCCCTATTTTCATTTGAACGACAGAGATGAAACTGAGAGACTTGGATCTACGCCTAGTACTACCTAGTAAGAGTAGACCTTGTTTTTTTTATACACGTACTTAAGTATTTCAACATTCTGAACTAAAAGTTCACTTGAAGACAAGCCATCCATTTGCTATATACTTACTATCAGTAAGGCGGATTGAAGATTTTTCACTTACGTTTACATATAACTTCTAAGCTACATTTATATGCGAGTAGTTAGTATAAGTGCTAAAGTAAAGTCTTATAAGTTTCAAAGAGCTAGAAGGATTAGAAGGAAGAGATCCTATCGTATAATGCAGAACTCAGTCATTATTCTTAGTTAGCTAACTAGATTCCCTAAAACTTTCTTCAAAGTTTTCTCTCATTGTTAGTGACTAAAACTAAAAGCTTTAGTTTTTTATTCTTCTTCTTCCTCCTCCTCCTCTTCAGAGTCCTTAGTCTTTGTTTGCTAAGTAAAAGAATAAATAAATCCTGTTCGTAATTAATGATTGCCAAGAGTCTCTGTTCTTCTATATAGGAAAAAAAACAAAAAAAAACTAACGAAAAGGCAGTCGGACTTGGACGCTTTATTTTATTTTTTTAAAAGCAAGACTTTATTCCAGATAACAAATATCTATTAAAGTAATGAATGCCAAGAGACTATTTTTCTATTGTTCATCCTGCCTTTCTTATTTCTGGGTTCATAAACCCTCAGTCTAAATTACGAAATTAATGGACTCTTACTGATAAGGTTTCAAGCTTAATAGAAATAATAGAAGAAGAAAAAGCATATAGTCCATATACTATTTTAACTATCTATATCTTCCTAAAATGGTATCAGTCTGGTAGTAATAAAGGGGCTGAAATAATAGCCGTAATCGCCACCTCCTCCTACTAAATGAGCTTTCATCAGCATTAGGGCAAGAGATTCATTACAACTTTAGACACAGACTGAGCTTCCCTTTTGTCTGCCCTCTAAGAAATTAGCCATAAAGGGACCTTTGTTCCATTGTCTAGATAAGAATGCCTTCATCAAGAAGAGATGCTTAGATTCAACCGATCCAACTTACTGTCTTCTTCCTATTCTATTCTTAAGGAGGATGGATATGTTCAAATGCACCTATTTGGTAGTTAAATAAATGGGATATGGATATATATACTAATATCAAAGATAGTCTACAGGAGAATATTAGTCTATGCCTGCCAGGGTTGTTAGTAAACGAGAAAGAAGCAGAGCGTGGACCGAATTGCGGAACATCCAAGCGGAAACACGGCAGTGCCATAAAATTTGCAAAATTTTCTCTTTTAATATGCATTCGTTCCGCTCTTCTGTTATCCTTTAATTCAAAAGTCACAAAAATTACAAAAAGGGGTCCCTCCCTATCTGTTTCTACATTATATGAACCCATCCCACCTAGATGTATGTAACCTAACAACCCTTTGAAATTACCCAAAAGACAGAGACTATAATAAATATTAATGCAGTTGGAATAAAACGAGTAAAGTAATGCATATAATGTGATGTTGTAGCAGGTACGATGGAAGAAGCTATGTTTATATGATGACTACGATGATGACAATGATGATATCATGGGTCCGTTGAATTTATAAATGAAAAAGAAGAAAGTTAAGCCTCATAATGATGGCATCTTATAATAGTTAAGTTTATGCGAGATGGTAAATGGTTTTTGTGCTCTATCGTCTACATATCCCAACGGGAGAGAATAAGATTAGAATTTCCCATATCAAAAAGATGTCTACCCATTATCTCGAATAATTCTTACATGTAAGAACCAAAGGGGAAAGAGGACGGATGGGTTGAGGAAACTAAGTTGATAAAATCGGAAGGAAAAAAGGCCCGAAATCTTTTAATAAGAAGCAGTTATAATGTGAACCTATCATTTCTTGTAAAATATTACCGAATTATGGAAATCGCTCCTTCCTTACGGCCCTAAAGGCGACTTCCTTTCATTTAAAAAAAATTCTGCCTGCTACATAGTTTTTGCTTTATATTCATAATTTGCCTTCCTATTGTATTATTTTCTTTGTGCTAAGATTTTTTGTCTTTTATTTTAGATCCCTATAATTTTACATCTTTTTGTGAAAGAGATTAATGAAACTGCATGTTCGTTCGTAAAACTTTTAAGTATAAGTATAAGGAGGAGAAGAGTTCTACTTGCAGAAATCATATCTTATTATACAAGTTTCTTTTTTGGGATCCTTTGGCTGCTGCCAAGGCTGATAAAATCGGAGTAGGATTTCATTCCTTTTGTGAAACAAAGAGAAAAGAAAGTTTTTAGCTTCAAGGGATTGGATTGTTTCACAGAAGCAAAAAAAAAACCTAATGTTGCCTATTAAGTTTTGATATATTTAGAGAAAAAATGTACACTGGAAATTGATCCGGTTCTTGAGCCGGGTTGCTTTTTTTAGTTCCTGTGTGAGTCCTGATGTTATTTGTATGAGAGGGAGTGTGTGTAATCCTCCTTGAATTTATGTCCAATATTAGTATGGGACTGGTGGCATTTGAAGTGAACGTGGATATAATGGCAAGACATAATTGGTGAAATGGACAACGACATCAAGAATAGTGGCTGTTAGCTGTTGTGTGGTGGCTGGCTATAATGGGCTAAACCCACTTGGGTCCAAGGCGTTCATTTCATTCCATTTCACATCACATTCACATCTCTCTCAAATAATAAAAAATAAAATATCCCATTGCCTTTCTTTACTTAAAGTTCTGAGAGGACAAGAAGTATAGTGTAGTCGTATGTACATATGCACTGACTCTTGGCTCCTATATAAATATAAGTTGAGAAAAAGGCTAGACTGGCCAGGCACTCAGCAAACCAACTTAGCAATACTCAGCATTTGAAACCAACGGAGAGAAACTCAATAAAATATTTCAAAAGCAGAAGGTTGGTTATTGGGATTGGAGTCATGTAATCGAAGGACGGACTGGCTGGATTGGCTTTCTTGGTCTAAACAACACTCATATTTTGTATGTTCTATGAAGCTTTGTACATATAAACTCTCCTCACCTATTATATACATCTGCAGGAGAAAGGAAATGAAAGGCCATCCTTATGAGAAAATGGAATCCCATATCATCCTACACGACTTTTGCTTTTGTAGCAGAGTACCTTACAATTTAGAAATGAAAGTAGATATGGATAATATTAGCAGCCTATTTTAGATATGTACACTTTCCTTTGTACATACAGCCTTTTTCCCTAAAGAGGTCATTTCATTTCAGATTATAAGACTTGGAATTTTCCTATTTTGATTTTGTTTTTACCAAAACATTAATTGACACTATTAATCCTATTATTAAAAACAATAATTGTTGTATTGCGACTAAAAGTAAAATATGATACGCCCATTTTCGCAAAAAAATATATACAAAATTTATTTGAAAAAAGAAAGAAGAATTTTTAAACTTGTAGTAGTATCTGTGCACCGTATGTTTTAATAATAAGAGGCTTTAGGAACAGCAGGGTACACATAATCCCATAGAGGCTTAAGCCATCGGATGGAGAACTCACTTAAGTCGTGCCTCAAAATTGACAATAAGAAATTATATCTTCTCTCCACTTCCTATTTCTCATCTTAAATCCAATCCCATAATATTTTCTTTGCTTTTATATTACAACTACTGTTCTGTATGAGGAGAAGGAGGAAAACATTTGGACGGAACTAAATCCCAGATCTTCTGGCTGGATCTTCTCATTTTGGCCTTTTATTACAGAAAAAAAAGATGAAGGATTATTGCAGCTGACGATGAACCTCTCTTTGATATCTTCCAAGCATTATTATTAAATTTATTGCCTTCTGGTATTGAAAGCTGTTGTTTTGCAAAACCAGCCAGCCTCTGTCTCTGACTTTTAAATTCTGCCCGTCTATCTCTCTAATAATAATAACGTCCATAACTCTGTGTTTTTTTATTTGCACAATTATTCCCATGATTCTCATCATCAAAACTCTGAGCCCAAAAATCGATCTCACGATGAATAGTGAAAATTCGTTTCAGAGAACGACCTTCATAAATACTCTGTACAACCTTTTCTATCTTTGCATTCTGTAAAGTGTATAATACTGCATCTGTTTTTATTCAGGTCTTGAAGAATAATATCTATAGAATATGGGTCTCTAGAGCGAATTTCATATGCAGTATTGGATTCAGAGGATTGGGTTAACCGTTAAGTATTGGAAATCAAATAAATGGGTGATTGATAAAAAAGGATGGAACTGCACGATAGCATAGATGGTCAAAGGAAATCATAGTAAGGGATCATAGTTCGATCTGTTGTAGTAGCAGTAGTAGAGAAAAAATCGATTGAAAAGTTACAACGGGATAAAAAAAAAAGTGTAATAAAAAATAACACATACAACAAGGAAGAAATATTAGTCATGAGAGCAAAGGGTCCATAGTGTTTGATTCGCCAGGGTGCCTGAGGACTTTACATGTGCCCTATTTTTTATGCTTGCTTTCCCTTTCTCAACCACAAAAAATTGCACAATGAAATACATATATAATGTGGACTTTTGAATGAAGGTAAGGGTACAAGGTTTTTTATGCATTAACCTTTTCTCAATCCTATCTGTCATTACACTGCATACCCTTTTTGATACTTCGTTCATAACATTTCATAATGCATATGCCATACATCCATATAATAATAATATACGAATAAGTATCCTTTCCTCAAGGGCTCCGATCAAAACTGTAAAGTAGAAATCTTTTTAGCCAAGTTCATCCAACTTTTCAATTGACAGTTGCTTCAAACCTGTGATTGTGACATATAGCATTAGCAAAGTAAGCTCCCTTGAGAATCAATTTTCAATTAAATTTCTAACTATCATAACATTGCAGTGATGCTGTCTTTGGAAAAAAAACCTGTGTTATAATAAAGTTCAAAACTGGAATTGGTGGAAAATTAAAATTAAGTTTCGTAGTTAATGGAATGGATCGCTCTAACTCTTGGGTAAGCAAAGGAAAGCAAGCTGTATTTTCCTTCATTAAAGTATTTGTTATTGTTTCTCAAGAAAAGGACAAAAAAGTATGTAGAAAGTCTTACTTTGGTTCGTATCCATCATCTCAGGACAAAGTAATTTATCATAAGTTAATTGTGCAAGAACATGGCCACGTAGTGAACGTACAGCTAAATACATTACGTTATTTTTGTTCGTTGTATGTAATACCAAGAGGAAAAGTAAACAAGTTAGTTTCCCTCAGCGGAAGTTTTAATTAGCCGTCCAATCTTCTCAAGTCGATAAAACTCATTTTTTTCCCTTTCAAATTGTAAGAGCCATTAGAAGCAAGTTGATTATGTTTGCTGGAAGCGTGCCCGATTGGTTGGTTTGGTGGATCAATTTATTTAGTATGGAAAGAAGGGAGAGCAAGAGAAAAGACAATAGAAAACTAACATGGTCTCCCTATCTCCAATGATATAATGGTGGCAGTGGGGGCAGACGTAGGAAGGAAGGAGACTAAAACAGAAGAGATCCGGAACCACTTCAATTAAAAATGTGCCTTGTGAGGAAAAACATTGGCTATTAGGACATTTCCTCTGGAAAACATGTTAGTCTTGTCCCTCGGTGTCTCGGCGGAAATTAAGGATATTGCCTTGTGACTTCTCTCTTCAGTGTGTCTTTTTCGAGGAAAACAATTTCCAAGCTCTTAGCAAACTCAAATATCCTCACTCTTTCCTTCCTTCTTATGCAATGTGGACAGATTTCTTTATGCCCTGTTCTATGAATCTCATAAGATTCCTTAGTAATTTTGATATTATACATTTAAAGGATTTCAATGTTGTTTCTGATAAATTAATTTTGAAATTCTTACTTTTGGTCAAGATATAGATTAAATTAAACCAAACATAAAAACTAATACATAAATTACATAATTGATATACATAATTTGTCATTTAAGAATTCTTTCTCAGAGCTCTATGATCTTCTGGTCCGAAAACTATTAAACTTGAAAATGCATAATTAGATTTCAATCGATTTTTCTTAATTGCTTTCTTAATTAACAAGTTTCTTAATTCAACAAAGAACTGTTATATAAATAACTGCAAATTTTCACATAATTAGTTTAAATAATTTAAGCGGAAATTTAACGATCAATAACGAAAACTAATTAAGTTTTAAAAAAAGAAGAAATGCCGACATTTATTTAAAATTGATTTTATATTACTACAATTACTATTTATAATTATAAATATGAACATGTAGTTCACACAAATATGTATTATTATGACAGAAATAATAATTTCGATCACAAAAGTATGATTAGTTCTTTAAATTAAGAATACTAATGTCAAAACTTCAGAAAATTATTCAAAACTTCGTAGTTTGACCAACTCATGAATAAAGTTTTTTTTTCTTCATTTAAACTTGGGTGTAAAGTAGTCCAGTGTCTATGAAAAGAAAAGACATAAGGTATTCGAATGTAAAATAAGAGCCAAAGGGCAGATTGAACTTCTCATAGACTTACTTTCAGAGATTCTTATGCAGAAGAGAGTGGATGCATAAAAGAAAGAAGCGAGTTGAATGGATAAAAAATCTAGAGAGAGAGAGAGAAGAAAAAAACTGTTGAAGATGTATCCATCCAATTCTAAAATAAAAGACTTGCTGTGAGAAAAAAGTGTGTTTTCTTTAGACACATCATTTTAGCATAGTAATGGGTGTTCATCATGACATGATCATCCTGTCCCTTAGTCTGTACTTCTTCTCTCGTGCCCTTTTCCCTTACTGATTCCGTCTTATTGTATCTGAAAAAGACGACAGGGTTGAGAACCTGAGTGTATTCATTTTGAATCGAATGAATAGGGGATTTATCCTCACATAAGACTACCTTGTATTATGCATAATGCCATACCAAGCACCAAAAGGTGCTTTGTTTTGGTTGAGTTTTTTTCTCCATCTAAAGAGATACTCTTGAATTGAATACGATGTCATCTTTAAAAAGAAAAAAAACACAGGATTTCCCTACCCATTTCATACAAATTTATATTTCTCTATTGAAGACTAGACTCTTTTTTTTCACAAGAATAGAGCGTGGCTAATACTTAAAACGTTAGTTAAAAAGTCTTCTTTCATTTGCATATATACACAGTCAGTACCTTTCATTACTACACCAATTAAGACTCATGACACACGCATAAATGCAAATCTAGAGACTAAGCTTTCTAAACACTAAAAACTATACAAATATAGGAGATATGATGTTAGAGTTGGATTGAGAATGAGATTTTTTTTATTTCATGAATAAATATGAAGACACACGACGATGACACGCTGGCTGGATGAGTTCTGACTCCTTTTCCCTTTCTTCTCATCTACCCCTCAGGTTTTAATGCAATTATCTAATTATTCAAATTTTAACTCATCAGGATGAAAGACTGAGAGAACTGTAGAGAAAAGAAAGTTTACACGAAAAGTACTCAATCATTATGTAAATATAATTAGTGTCAACTCACAAGATATTCCATTAGTTAGTTTTTCTAAAGCTATGGCTCCATTTCCCGTCTCTGTTTGTATTAATAAGAGCTTTGGATGCAGAAACTTGAAACACTAAAGTTTGGGAGTTAGATACTCAGAAAAAACTCTTGATTTATATTCATTTACAAATCTGAAAGCTCAATCAATTTTCTTCTATAGGCCTTCTATCTATTTTTTAACTAATAGACTATAGAACTACGAAGTAGATTCTCATTCAGTTGGATGTTGGATAAAATAAAGTGCATTAATTAAGCCAACAAAGACTTAAACAAACACTCAGTTTGAAATGCTTGAATTTTAATGTAAGGAAGAACGACAGCAGGCTAGAATAAAAATTCTTCCAGACTGTTGAACAATTCTGGCTTTAATTATGCTAACTAGAAACAATCAAAATAATCAAACTTCCAGATGAGTGACTCAACTCAAGCAATGTCTGTAGTTCTAGTCTACTGATGCTGATTAGCAATTCCCTTGACTTCTTATTACATATAGATAGATGAAAATAACTTGGTGGCAAATGAACCGTGTAACATTATGGGAATATGAACAGAAAAACGCAGACAACGAAGAATTAAGTAGATGAGAGATGTGACGAAGAAAAAACTAAATAGAAAATTATTTCTAATTATTTATTCAGACCATGAAATTATTCTGACTAGAAAGCTATTTTAGTTTTTACAGTGAATGGACAAAATTTTGACTGTTGGATTGGGCATAATTTTATATGCTGAGTTATTTTCTTAATTAAGAACTGTTTATAAAATAAACATGCCTATACCATTTTTAGAAATATACGTGTTCTAGAATGATTTTGAAAATTGAGTAATTTTTTATCATTTCAAGTCAGTGTTCTGGGAATTCCAGGTTAGCAGAAATGTTGCCAAAGTCTGGAGTATTCGCTAAGCTATTAAAGACTTTGACGAGGAAATTAATTTCGGAAAGAGGCTACTCCAGTTGAATATAAATGGTTAATGTGAAAGTGGGAGTAATGAATTGGGAGCCATTTTGTTCATTCGTAGTAGAGGACGACGCCCTTGCCTTGCGAAAAACGTCGATTGGTATATCGCATTGTATAAGCCTTTGGTCTTCCAGAAATATATCAAGGGATGAATGCAAACCAAGAGCAACCAACTTATATTAAGTTTATATAAACCTATATGTAGTGTAGACTTCCATCCATTTCTCCCCTTCATTTCACTCTCTCTACCTCTTTCTCCATTTAAAACCAACCATGTCTCTCCCACAACTAGTAAAAGCAAAAAAAAACTATATTGCATATAGTCCTTCTAACGAATATTATCTAACCAAGGCTCATAGTATAGGGTCATAACATTCAAATTTTAATACTTAATTTGGCCTGGCTGAAATTAAAGTGTCAGGTGCTCTCTCTCTCCTCTCTCTTGCTTGGTTACCTCATCTCATTAAGTGGAGCGTAATAGTCTCCCTGGAAAAAAAGCGATCTCAAATTAAAATGGCTGAGCTCACTCTTCTCATTTCCTTCTCGGATCTTCGAAACTAAATGATCCTCGAAACTAGAAGAATGTATAAGCTAGAAGCAACTATGGGGAATATATTGGTAGAGTAATCCAATAACGTGGGATGGAACAGCTTTCTCTTACCCATTTTAATGAGTCTTTGTCCAATAATAAAGTTTCATCGAAATGAGTTTTTTTTTGCTGAACAATAAGGCTTTCTCATTGATCATGTAATGGATGGGGATCTTTTTCTCTCTCTAAATTATATAGATTCCAATAGATTCTTGAGAGTTTATTGTGTAAAGAGAAAGGACGAGTACCTAATTTGAATGTGTAGCAAGAATTATCTAATTCAATATAAAGTGAAATGGGACGGTTGGAATTTTTCGGCTTAACCTGATCGAAATTTAAGTCAAAGGAAATACTTGGTTTGGCTGAAATATTAACCTTTTTATTGCATAAAGTAAATCCTTTGTTTTAGAACAGGAGAAATGCCTTGAAATGTTATAGAGAAGGACGTAAAAAATTCTTGATCAGCCAATACTTGGACTAAAGAGCAATAAAATGTCCCCTCAAAACAAGTTTAACGCTCTGAGCTTGTCAATATATCTTGTGTCGAGTTGGTAGTCGTTCTGATGATAGTATGTAGTAGTCGTAGCAGTGATAGTAGTAGAAGTAAGAAGAAGTCTCTTCTAAATCCATTCCTTGAATGTATTGAACATCAGGATTGCATTAAATTATACGGGCTCTTAGAACTTAGAACTTACAAGTACATATTACTCTCAGGAATGAAGAAAGAAAGGACACCCTGATGATTTTGCTGTTTGCAATTGCAATCTACGGGTCGGTATTTTTATATAAAAAAGAATGTGATTGCGGTACCCTAGTGATGGCGACAGCATGAAGGCGCGATGGCCTCGTAATAAACGATGTAGATGCCAAAACAAGACTCATATAAATAGTAAGACTAGGGCCTGATAAATAATTGCATCGGGAATGCTCTTCTTCCTCTTCATCCTTGATTCTTCCAAGAAGAAAGAATCTTATTGTGTACACACACCAAAACCAACTATTTCTTGTACGTATGTACAACCACCATCAACAACCAAGTGCTTTTTTTCTCTTTCATCCTCATTCATTCCCTTTGTCTCATCTAGGATAGAAAAAAACACAACTTTCTTAACCGAACTGTCTCAAGTCAAGACTCGAGAGTCAAACGATATATGTATTGTGTAATTTCCTCTACTTCCAGTCCCAGTACAATATCGGCTTTGGACTACTGGACGACGCTTCGGTTGATGAAACATAGAAAACATTAAATGTGGAAATGACCCTCAGTTTATCCTTGCTCATCTCTCTCCCTTTTATTTTTAGATGTCGACTATGACGGCTCTTCTAAGACTAACTTTTCTTTGTATTTTGTACAAAAAACACTATCTTACTGCTCTGTCTCAGCCAATTATGTTTAGACATAACCTACAACCACTTTCCCCTCTGTTTAATACAATATCCATAGTAGTCCTTTGGTTCTGCTTCTTGATTATCTGTAATGTGCCTGAGTGATTTAATGGAAAAGTACCAAAAGGTTAACTTAGTCCAAGAAAGACTAAAATGTTTACTGCATTTAACTACGAACAGTAGACAGTATAACTTGATAATGAAAAAACTTGCAGATTACTATGAGTGACAGCATACACCCACGTTGATAGAAGCAAACCCGCATATAACAAAACAATCAAAACCTATCTATAGACGATTCTGATTCTACAAAAGACATGCATTTATTATCGAATGTATAGAAAACATTATTCTGTTTTCTAAGAAGATATACAGTAGAAGTACAAAGGGGAGCAATTTAATCCCAAGAAAGTTTCTAGTTATTAAAAAAGTAAAGTGTAGGAGACTGAGAAAGAGAAAATTATTTGAGTACCCATATAAATGCTATGCTAATACATTCGAATTAATGGAAACTTTTAGTTTGAAGTGGAATGCTCTCCAGATTCATATATGAGAGGCAAAGGTCTCTGAAGGTAGTTTCAAGTAGAAAGAACAGTTGATATTATTATATAGCATTGGAATCTTAATCACAAAAAATAGTCCCACTATTAAAAAAGTTTTCACCCTTTAGCTTTCAACAAGCTCATCTAAAAAGTTCAGTGGAGTATCCATTGAGTAGTAGTAGGAATTATTTTATTGCCTTCATCTCATAGTCTCTATAAAATACGAACATGGTTTTCTTTTTAAGGGTTTGATTCTAGATTCTATGTACGAGTGTGATTGTGATTCTTTGAATCCTCGTCACAGGAAAGGAATGTTATTGTGAAACTTTGTGTTAAAATGAGCCGAAATAAAAATTAAAAGTTTGTCTTCTCCTTTCGACTTTCTTTTTTTTACCAGCGGGATAATGGCGTAAATCCAACACCCTCATTGAATTAAATCCTTTTTATTTATATTAGGGAGAAAGGAATGCAAATTTACGTTTGAGATTAAGATACTTAAAAATTCCAGTCTCCTTAATTCCTTGTAATAAAACTACGAAGGAGAAGGGAAATGCTTAGTGAGAGATTTTTTGATTAAAACTTTAATGATGATATATTCTACAAAAATTCTTCCTTGTTAGATTTTGGCTATGACTACCACTTGCTGTAGTTGCCTCCTCCTCTTCGTCCTCCATGACTTAATTTAATAAGGAAATATCTTTGTTGAATATTATTATTACCAAGAGCATAGGAAAGGAAATCTTAAAATTAAGCTGTATCTTCTAACTTGTAATTTCCTAAATAATTTATACCCGTAATCATGTCTTATACAAAAAAAACTTGGAAGTTGTGACTATAATATCTTACGATTAGACACAAGACTAGACGCCAAGTAGAAGCCAAGACTTTAGACTCCAGTTTCCAACTCGAGCAATAAAATTATACGATGTCATAAAGCTACAGCTCATATTAATTTTGCACACGCTGGAATTAATCTGATTGCTTAAATGGAATGAGCTGGAGGCTATTAGATGGTGGCTGTTGGATATTAGACTCCCGACATCTAACTTAGCTGATGGCTGGATGTAGCAATCTAAATTTGAAATTAATGGCTCTCCCATTATAACTAGATTCCATCTCTCTCTCTCTCTCTCTCTCGCCATTTTCTTCCACCTCTCTGTTCTAATATAAATAAGAAGATCTCCTTATACCTTTTAACTATTATTATTATGTAGACATATATATGTACTCCTCTTACTTTTGGTTATACGGGAGATAATTTCATCCTGAGTGAATTTTCTGTGGCTTAATTCAAATAGAAAGTTGCTTTCCTTCCGAAGCACCTAAACTCATTTCCCAACCTTACTTAGTCAGACATTATACATTAAGTAAAGAGCATCTTCTCAGTACCATATACACAGGGAAGTTGAGTCTTTATGGTAGAAGAGAGACTTCATGTTGATTTTTCTTTGCTTACTTTCCCTTTCTTGTAGATTCTAGATTCTGAGAAGCTGCTTTGCCAACAACATTTCCGATCCTGTGTTTATATTTGTAATGCCGTAATGATACAGTGCTCCTGCATGCCTTTCAGAATAGGAAATGAATCGAGTATAGGTATAGTAACAGTTCATGTGTGTATGTGTGTGTATTTATTATCATAAGATATAATCCCCCTTAATGTGGTGGAATGCTGTAATGGGTGCTGAGGCACCTACCGTACATTTATAATCCTTTTTGCCCATTAAAGCGAAAAGCTCATGAGGCAGAGAAGCCAAAAAATGGGCTGATATTCTACGTAGATTATTGTAGCCAGAGTTTACATCCTAGTTGGATGTGTATATGGATAAATTAATGGCTGATATGAATGTGCTTGCAATTACAGTATTCTCATGAGCATAACTTCAATTCTCTCTTGGCAATGATACAAAATACTGACTTTTCCCCATTTATTATCGTATTCCTATAATATTCTGCTTCTCTTTCCACCGGGAAAACAACACCAAGTCTCCAATTTAGAGTAGAGTAGTTATAGAACCCAGTTGGTTGGCATTAAACCCTTTCTCTCTACTCGCTTTCTCTATACTTGATAGAATGATACTACTACATGATACCTTTAACTAGTTATGATATTATTACATTAGTATATCGTCCTCCACTTGCTTTATCTAGATTGGGTAGAAACGTATTAGCTGGCAGCTAGTAGTAGAGAAGCTGGGAAAATAAATGCCTAGTTTTTATTTTCGGCTCTCGAGTTCTCGTATTCTGAATTCCTACTTACTGGGTAGCCATTTAATTTCAATATACATGCAGGTTCATGAGTTTCCCATCCATTTTCTAATTTAAAAGCGAACTCCTCAAAGAACTACTACTAGACTATTTGGGGTGCACAAGTGTTTTTCCCTCTGTGTTGTTTACAGACTGGAAATTGTATTTCTGGAGCGTATAATGTTATTTCGTCCACCTGGTAAACGCTCCATTATTAATTAGATTGCTCTGGGTCTCATGCTTATTAAAGTTTGGTGATCTTCTGCTTCCTCTACCTAAATGCTTGAAATAAATGTACAACAGAGTCTTTTCCGTTTTCTTGCTTACTCGAAAAGAGTTGTACCTTGCAGGACTAAAATGAAATTACATTTATCGAGTACGTAATTCCAGAAAACATTCTCCTGCTGTAAAATGAGACAGGCCTTCAGAATTTAATTCCAGAGGCTCTTTACGGAGAGAAGAGGGAAAGAAATGTGCTATTTTAGACACTCTTGTTAATATTACGAGAATAAGGCAGGAGTCGGAATGGAAGAGGATCTTATTATTCCACGGTGCTTATATGCTACCTGCCTCTCCAATATTGCATTCCAGAAAAGAGAAAGGAAACTGAGTGAGGATGAGACGGTTGTTGGCTCCACACATACATATATAGCTTTCCCTGATGTTAGTTGTTATGTCGTTGGTGACAGACAACAAAACAACTAGAGTTTTTGTAATTTGAAAATGAATACCTCAATAAATAACGCCTCTCTTTTTCCCGACAGAAGATTAAAACTTGACTATTGTATGTCTTATGTTATTTACAAGAAGGAAGAAGAGCTAGCAGGAGATGCTTACTTATATTCTATGTATTAGATTACAAACCTTATAAAGAACAAGGAAGGTTTAAGCATTTCTCATTCCTTTATTTGTCTTTCTTCCTCCTGGCAGTATTAGTAGTAGTAGTAGTGTGGTGGCAGAGAACAACACAAGCTTGTTATCTGCATTACGTCATTTAAGATGAAGATTTACTAGCTCCAAATGGTGAAATGGAAGTAGAGAATATGGCGTAGATTCGGGATTACATTTAGGTATATGATGCTCGTGTGTGAAATTCCCATTCCCATTAGTGTTCACCCATCATGCATTCCCCTGTTTTATGAGATTTTCTTTATTTCTTCGGAAGGTGTTTAAATTTGAGAGAGAGGATAAGCTCATGGTACATTATAGTAGACACAATAGTTGTAATAGCAAGTTGTATCAAGTATATCTACAGTGTACTAAGTTGAATCTAAGTATTAAGGACGAGTAAAAAGGAGAGAAATAAAAATGGTCTTGTTTACAAAACTGAAACATGTCGAGAAGTAAAGGAGAAAGTAAGATTGTTGTTTAGGAGCTTAGCAGTTTCTTTCTAACACAAATACAACAACACTGAGACCATACATTTCTAATACTCTGTCTAATATCTACGTTAGTATGTAGTGTATAAAGAGAATAGAACACAAGACGGATATTTAGTAGAAAAACTCGACCAAGTAGAAACGATGTTTTCACAAGTATATACTAGTATTCACTTTAAAACGATATAGATTTGATATAAATGGAAGCAAATGCAAGTATTATTATTACAAGCTATAATATATATATGTATATGTATATCATATACAACATGTATGAAAAAGTACTAATAGTAGTAGTTTGATAGTGTATTGAAATAAGTATTTCTCTATGTAAATCCCATGCATAGTAATCAGAGAAATGTAGCCATAAATTCTGACTTTTTGTACATTTCACCGAGCTTCCGGAGCTTCATTGTGCAAATGCAAAATAATGAAAATTAGAATCCACCACTGGGAATAAATGCCTTAAAATAAGTGTGCAGTACATGGTATAGCACAAAATCTTATACATACATATAAGTAATGCATATCTTTCTTAGAAAAAAGTCTCATTTATTCCTCGAGTCTTCTGATTCTTTCGATAGTTTCTTTCGTTTCTAAAAGAATGATAACAGCTTAGAATGGAAATCACAATCTGGAATCACAATGCAACCATTGCCACCAATCCCTTAGTATTTTAGTATATATTGTACACTGACTATAGTAGTCTATTTGCATAAGCTTTGAGTTTCAAATGAATCTGAGAAATGAATGCATGAACAATGGAAGATTTTTTATACTTAAGACGTCAGACCGTCTTAAACTAAACTCTCATTTTCTATCCAATCCAGTATCTTTTAAATTCTAGTCTACCATGATCCAATGGTTTGGAGTGTTGGTTTTATTCGACGTCCAACGATTCCTAAAATATTTCTGAGGTTGGTTTACTTCTCTGGAGAATTTTAATTTTCTTCATCTCATCTCACATCTATATAGATGGATATAACAATATAAGATGTTGGACGGAGAAATAAATGCTAAATAAACCCACCAACCATACTCATTTCCGCTTTCTTCTTCTTTATTTCTCACATTCATATTAAACTTGGAAAGGAAACATGGGTAAAAAAAACATAGTTAGATATTGAAGACTTGGCTGGGTCTCTCTGTACACAAAATACGTACGTATATGATACCCAAGATGTTATATATTAGACAAGAATATGTGTAGTTTTTCCACAACCACTACCAAAAACGACCCACTACTTTAAGAATCTTTGTTTCCTATCTCCTGTTTTATTCATGCGGTAATAATTTTCTTCTAGAAAATAATATGCATACGGAATGGGTGGAAATATTTAAAGCGGAGCTAAAACAACTTATGATTTTGCATAAGAAATAACGTGCATAACTAGAAAGGATAATAATAATCCTTAGCTTTTCCTTGGCCAAGAGGATTCCGTTTTTTTACCTAAAGAATGATGTAATAGAAGTTCTAGAGATTCTAAATTCTAGACTTTTTAGTTTATACACAGTAATATTTTAATACATTTTGTTATGCCTTGACTTTGGCTACCACTTATCTTTAGATATAAAATTACAATGTATTTTTTATCATGTATTATACGTTATACAAGGAGTATTACATTACGCCTTCTCATTTTCCATGTTTTTAATCTTACTTCCAACCTATTACTATAATTCATAATATAGAATTGCATAATTCACATAGAATATGTACAAGATTAAATTTACATTTTACATTGAGGATTGGGCATTGCAGTTGTTGAGTAATCAAGAATTTTACAGATAGTTTTTTATTATATTATACATATTAAAATTAAGCCCTTTGAATTGAGCACGAGCCTTATGTTGCATTGATGAATATTGTTACACAGTAGTTGCAGAGGTACGTTTTTTATAGAACCCTTCAATGAGCAGGTAAACGACTGATATTTTACTAACAACAAGGACAGAGTTCAGGCGGCCTTTACCCTTTCATTTTTATGAATGCAGAATTACCTTCATTCATATGCTAACTAATAGGTCACAAAAAACTTGGGATGGAATGCATTATCCTCTGTTTTTTGTAGATAGGATCGAAGGTCTTAGTTAAGGCTTAAAAGGTTTAGAGCGTTTGTTTAGTTTTACAATTTCAAATCCATCGGCTTCCTCTGTTAAATTAAGAAATTGACAGCTGGAAACTGAAAATTCAGTTATATTCTAGCAATTTTATATTGAAAATTAATTATTAAAACTGAAACCAAATAACATTTATCTTATTTCCCTATTTCTTGCATCCTGAAATATGATGAGATTCAAATAAGGCTTAAACTTTTTAGTGTACATAAAATTTACGACAAAAAGTCAAACAAGTTAAAAGTATCTAATCCATAGATTCTTCATGGGTGACCCAAAATATGATAATAAAACGATTGTAAGAAATATATAGGAAAATGCAGCTGGTTTACCTTAGTGCTGGATCTTACATTTACTACAAATGAATCTGGTTCTAGAAACTAACAACTGGATAAAAAGAATTACAAATGCTGAATATGCATTGTTAGAAAATATATGTAGGAACACCGGAGGCAGAGTAAAAAACGGTTAGGCAAGCAGGCAGGCATAAAAAATGAACCATCTTTTTTAGTGGAACAAAAACGGGCCCTTTGATTATGTATTGATGTGGCCTTTTATGATTGAACATAGATCATACAGGAGCACGACCTCATGTTTCAAAGGGCTCCCTGATTACTTATTCTTTTATTTAGTTTCTATTACTATTTTTTGCACCCTTTTTTTGCACTCGTCCAAGACCAAGACTCAGGTTGCCTGATCAAATGATCATCATGAATTTCTCCATGAAAGGGGTCTATCTCCATACTTTGTAATACATTGTACAATTTTGTTTTTTTTTACTCTCAACTGTCACTGCATTTTTAATACCGACCGACCTAATATATTGAAGGTTTCTTGTGATATTTTCAATGAACCCAAGGACCTTATTTTACCAACCAGCTGGATTTATTTGGGCACTGGCTTTCCGTCTGTTACAACTTATGTTTAAACAGAAAATAAATTTCAAAATTATTTTAGTCAAATATTTTTGTTTTAAAATTAAGTATTCGATAAAATTTTATCAAATTAAAAATTTTAAATTTAGAAGAAAATTTATTCCTTAATTTATCTCAAAAATCTAAATTGAATTTCATGAAATGTCTGCCCGAATTCAACGTAATCTTTGCATGTTCTAACGATACGAAATCTCATTAATGGAAGTACATGGTTTCCAGAATACGAAATGAGACGCCGCGTGTCCTAATTGCACCTCCGAGGTAAAGCTAGAAAGTACCTATCTTCTTCCCCTTATTAGAAATTAGCATTTTTTCTTCATCCTGCTGGGACTCTTGGATTTGAGATGAGTATCTCCTTGGACCAGGCGGTGTTTGGAGTAATGAAAGTGGACGCTGAGGGACACTTTCGTGAAGTGTGGGAGAGAATGTAAAAAAGGAAAGTAAAATCCTCGGGTATTTGATTAAACTCGGGTATTTTTCTTGCCTGATTAATTATGCGGGTAGCGGCCATGCAAAACAAGCTCATGAAGAAGACGAGATATAGAGAGAGAACGGGTGAGGAAATTTCCGGGTCGATTCGAAAGGAAACCCGGAGAAAGTTTGGATCCATGCGCACATTTACCCTTTCGGGTTCTAAAGCTATGGAGAACAATCCCATTTTCATCAGACCTCCCCGACTTTTTCTCCCCTTCTCATTCATTTGCTCCCCAAAATTCCTGGCCGCCATGATGATTAAAACCCGGGTTTCCTCTCTCTTCTTTCTACGTTGAATAATTACATTCATCCAACTCATTCTTCTATTTCCTCCTTGCGTATACTAGAGTTCTTCCAAAGGTCTATATAGTCCATATGAAGAAGTATGGCTAATGTTTATAAGTTTTATAAGAAAAGAAAGTGAGAGACATTAAATAGGCTTTAACAAATGTGAGCTGTGGAATTATAAAGAAATCCCATTAAAAATCCTCATCAAGTTGAGATTAAGACGGGTGATTCATTAAAACCTCACCCCAATCTTGAGCCTGCTAGCTTTCTCTAATTTTGTTTAAATTACCTTCTCTTCCATTAATCTCCTAGTTTCAGTCAGGATACTTGCACCCAACCATGGTAAATAATATGATAAGATGGTATAATATGTCTAAAGACTAATTACAGGAAGCCAAAATAATCCCTTTTCCTGCTGTATCTATGTAGGTATAACTAATCCTTATTACAATTTTTTCTTGCATCACGTCTTCCTCCCCAACGATCTAATTATTTACTCATCAGGCTTTAATCTTAAACCCATTTGCATTCTTAATGACTTTTCGACTTACCGGGTATCAAATTCTTGAAGAATTGAGGGGGGAAATCTTTAGTCATTTATAACTTTTGTATTTATACTTGTGTTTGTGCTTAATTTTGGAGTTTTTGTTGTCTATTAATTTTATGAATTTATGTAAATTTTAATTTAAACAACATAATTTACTAAACTAATTTGTAACATAATATGATGAAAGGCAATCAAGCAATTTTAAGATAATTATTAGAATATTTAATTTTTATAATTTCGAAGTTTAAAATCTAAATTGACAATTCAACAACAGAAGTAAGTTAAAGGAAAATATTCGATTCCAGATGAAAGATGAAAACTTGAAGATTTTTTATGAAAGGCTGGATTTGATTTGTAATAATAAAAAACCGGGATTTGATTAAGATTCCTTCGCCTGCGAATGAAAATGTCAGGGAAGGAAGGACAAAGGGAGGAATAATGGGAGAGTGAGAGTGGCCGTCCAAAAAAGACGATGGAGAAATGCCATGAACAAAAGGAGTTGAATGACTCACGACTTTCACAGTCAACCGGCTTGAAAGCTACACGTACCAACCGATCGTTCTTAGATTCTTATGCTTAAAATATATTTAGTATAGCAAGTACAAACTAATACTCATTGTAACCAATACATTCCTTTATAATATATAGCTTTAGTTGAGTATGTGGAGGAGTAACGAAATGAGGAGAAAATATAAAGAAGAAAAAACTAAAAATATATGTATGAAAAAGCACTCGTTACATTAGTATACTTTTATATACAAACGTCGTAGTGAACACAACTGAACACCCTTGAGGAAGGATTGTTTCTTGTTATTCCAAGAAGTTCTTGCGATCATTGGAGGAGTCTCTTTTAGTTTTACTTTTCTACTATATAATATAGATAAACTGTAGTAATATATATAGGAAAGAGAGAGAAAGAGAGAATGAAAAATAGGATAAAATAAATAGGATTCGTTTTTCGTGAAGTTTTGAGTTTTGGCTAATCAGAATTCGGCACACGGCTAGAGTTGGAAAAAATAAAAGATCCGTCCATTCATTTCATTCCATTGGAGAATTCTTTTCCACATTTCTTCTCTATATTCATTTCTTATACATTATATAGACTGAATAATGAGAAGCCCTTTGATGCAAATTGACTTATTTTCACCAACAAAACTTTCTTTTGTTTCTTACTAACTCTATACACTCCAAAGACTAACAAACTAACAAGATTCATTTCCTTCCTAACGAAACTAGCAGACTCTATAACATAACTAGACATACTCAAAATATTCATATATGAATTTGTATCTTCATAAAATAAATATGGACTTTCCCTATTATCATTAAACCGAACCAAACTAAATTCAACCTTTATCTGACTAGACACAAGAAGGTTTCTCTGCTACTACACGCTACTCATATATGTAGAGTCCTATTGTAGTAGTATAAAGGTCTTATTGCTGATGTGGAGCAAAATCTTCATTTCATGTGCTCCAGCCTAATCACCATTACTATCGTAACCATTACTATCGTTATCTTCTACGGAGTTTTATTGCTGCCATTGGGCATTGTTACAAAACTAAGAGAGCTTTTAAATCCCAAAAGGCAAATAAGTGTGAGCAAGAGAGAGAGAGAGCCGGAATGAATATGGCCGTCTTTTTCATTTCCTCCGTAGAAACAATACAAACCTCCTTACTCGTATTACTACATATAATACTGAGTTCATTATTCCATAGTTGGATGGAATGGTGATGGAACTGTAAGCTTACCTCATAAACATATAATATGAAACCTGGTTTTAAATTACTATTCATTTAAAAAACACATTCATTCAAACTGTAAAGAGGACAACCTGTTTTAATACGATGGTTAAATATACATAACAAGCAAATGGCCAACGGATTATGCCAAGCTTTTACATACCTATTTACTTTCATTTTCATAAACCGTATTTAGAGTAGGTAAGCTTATAGAAGCGTTGTAGTAGGTTGTATGTAGTAGTAATGCATTAGATTAAATCCAGCTTGGAAGAATACCTTTATAAAATGAAATTTAAGTAGCGGATTACACTTCACTACTCCAGAGATGAATTGATAATTTGAGCTGGCCCTGTCTGACCCAAAAAAAGTGAGAATAACAAATGTGGTTTGAATGTATGCATATCTATATGTGTTTTGTATTACAGTTAGTATCTTTTAAATTTCAAAGGAGACATAAACCATGAGCATCGCGTGTGCCACTGTTTGTCTCTCTAACTGTTGTACATGCATACATTTTTACATTCATATTGTATCCATCTCCCTTTGTCTATGATAAAAAGACGGAACAAAAAATCTTACAAAATAATCAAACATGAATAATAACTAATGTATGAAGCAGCAACTAGCTGGCCGTGTCTCTCTTCTGTCATAGTATCAAAGTATCCATTTATTCCCTTGTGGAGCTATGCATTTAAAACTTAAGCCCTGCAGCTCTTATGACACTTCTTGTTCTTAAATTGTTATATGTCCAACGTATATAGATATATGTATAAGAAAAAATATATTTTATAGTTGATTCTAGATTGAAGGATAGAAGAGGATAGTATTTAACATTTTTAAAAATAGAAAAGAGAGACGCATCCCCCATGAAAAGGGTAGGCTGGGTTCATTTGCATAGATTAGCACTTCCACTACGTCCTCTCTCGCTTTGCTAATTTTCCGCTTTTATTTTATATTTTACCCTTCCCTTCCTCATCTTCCCCTATTTCGGATTTCGGTTCATCATCTATAGTATAAGGGACTTTATAGGACATAGCAATAGCTACAGGGAATTCATAAAAAATACCCTTTTTTTAATCACATCCTTCGGTCTTCTGTTTAAACTATGGAAATTATTGAGATGAGGAGGTGAATGATATGAGACATCAAGTTCTTTTCGTTGTTCTTCGTCTCTCTCTCTGTCTCTGATACTAATTCTCAGCCCCTCGTGAATTGCCCTAGCAATATCTAGTCAAAGAGTCATCCATTCCTCTGTAGATGTATAAAGTATCACCATCTCGCACTAATTCCATTTAGACTTTAATAGTATCAACTATAGAGACAAAAAAAACTAATAGGCAGCCCCGTCAGGAAATATTTTATGAGTAATTAAGATTTCCATATATTTCACACCACCATTCACACGCACCATCATTTCCACCACCACCAGCCGTCTGTCTCAAAGTCTACATTACAAATGAATATTCAATCCATTCCTCCATTCTTATTAAAGAACAAAACTCATCCCACTTTTAACGCATAAATTCTCCTCAATTAGTAATATTGTTGGGGAAATGACAATAAATGACAAAGCCAGGCCAAGCCACGAGCAGAACACTAGAACAGGTCTCCGCCTTCATGAGTCTATTCTAATATTTTCATTAATCCACATCTTTACCATACGGAGTGTTTCATTCTCTTGATCATAATGGAACGAATTAAAGCCTATTTGAAAAACTAACTTCTGGCATGTACGTGAGGATTTATTGTTATTTTAATTTCATTTTCTTGCAGATGTGATGACTCAACTGCTTCCCACATTCCAAATATGCAAACGAAGTAATACATTATGAAATGGCAATCAAGAAGACAACTAAAGGATAATCATTGTAATAAAATAACGTCTTGCAAGTGACTAGTAAAATAAAAAACACAGAATTAATTAAAGAAATATAAAGTACTAGTATTAGATTTTTTAATGTTCAAGGTTCTTTCTTGGACAATTTAATCCTTTAATATAAACTAATGTGTCTGAGGGAAAGCAATATATTTTGTTATATATACCATGTACCTGCAATGAATAGAGAAAGCAGAGGATGCAATGTAATTTCTAATGACGTACTTATTGTTCGATAATAAATGGTCAGCATTTTGCTCAACCACTGAGACAAAGACATATTATATTCCATTAAACAAAATTAAGGTAAAAGGATCCAGAGAGAGAGAGGAAGAACTTTAGGCAGGGGGATAGAAATATGGAAAAAGGAAGGAAACCTTTAACTCATCAATAATGTCCAATCGTTTCACTGCCCATAAGTCTATCCTTATACTCTTTATCCAGAGTTCAAAAACTCCAAGTCGCTCAACAGCATCGAGATCATACATCTCCCAATTTCTACTATGTACACCGCCTACGTATAGAAATACATTTATATATATATAATCCATGATGCCTGCCTGACCAAAGCATTTGGGCAAAAACTCTGCTTCCTCAGCAACTGTGTGTTAAAATATTGCCATTGGATTGGAAAACTCACCTAATTGATGGGCTTGACTAAATGGAAGTCCCGACATTTGCTTAAGACCTTTATCCTCCTCCTATGCTCCCCATCTTTCGAATTTCGAACACTCTCATTTCGGACTTAATACATAAAAGTAGTAGCAGTAGTAGTAATAGGATGGTAAGTTGGGTTTCATTTCGTACTTTAAGAAGTTTTAATACTAATATAGCAAAGTCCCCTTGTTCCTAATAAATGCTTTAGGTTACATACATCTAATGGACCTCCATGCTCTGAATCCAATCTAAACGACGCAAGAAGTGTAATCAGCCCTTCTAAATATTTCACCAAGACCTTTCTCCAAAAAAGACTCATATTAAAAAAGTCAACTGTCTGACCAAACCGGCTACTCAAACTCGACTCACACATCTAAAAATGTAGCTAGTCCATTTCACTTCCACCCTTCGTAATTTCTAAATGCTATTAGCTAATGGAACTCTGCTCGCCTACTGCCAACCGACTATAGATTCATACTATATAAATAGATCCACCACTGAAATAATATATCCATACTCATCTCATAATAAAAAAAAAACAGTTGGTTCTATATATGTATGTATCCCTTTCTGCTGATAAATTGGCCATCCTGATTTCTCCCGATCTAAATCATTTACCCTTGGGCAAACCTTATTTTAGTTTTTTTTACTTTTGTAAAATATTTTTAACTTTTTCTGTCCTCTGACGTAATCAATAAGTAGAAGCTTCAGGAATCCGTAAGAAGGGTCATGTACGTACACTGTGTGCACACTCTCAGGAGAATAGGGAGATGATCATATTGTATGCATAAATAATCGGATTTTCAATAGTTGGGAAAGTGCATTTTCCACCCGGATTTTAAACTGCAATTTTGTAAGCTTTAGGTTTGTATTTCTTGTTTATATGCATATTGTATCCGGGAGTGGTTCGGCTGATCGTCCGAGACCGTTGGAGACGGATTTAAACTTTTGTAAATTGACAATACTTTTTAGAGGAAGTCATAAGGGCGTAAAATACCTGGGAAAGCCGTATAGATAGACTGGTGTAGAGGGAATGGAAAGGTATTGGCAGTGGTGGTTGACAAAAGAAGTCATCTCGAGGAAGGAGCCCAGAGGAAGGTCCAAGACAGGAGAAGCCCATTATTTCTTTCAGGAAGATTAGTCCTGAGGTGCCAGGCATGACGTCCCATTATGCATACAAATACTATCAGACGATCACACCACTCTACTATAATAATATAGAGATGCCGACTCACACCTCGATAGAAGCTCCAGGTTTCTTGCTTCCCACAGCATCAGCCCAACTTTCATTTCCCATAATATAAAAACTTCTTTCTTAAAAAACTAGTTTCCCTTGCATAAAAAGTAGACGAGAAGGGACCTCTCTCATCTCATCTCATATAGTTGAGACTAGTACATATACGTAAGGGTGTGTGTGTATAATAATTTTCCAGACCAAAACACATCATACAATGGCTCCCAACCATAAATTTCTTCCACAAATTCATTCAGATTCAGACAGTGTTAAACCACGAGCTTCTCCCTTGGTTCTCATGAAAAGTTTTTCAGAAATAAAACTGGAAATGAAATACTAAAGTTTCTCTGCTCGTATTTAATCATTGTTCTCACTCAAGAGTTACTATATATATCTTGGAATAAGAAGAGATGAGACGTACTTTTGGCTTGGAGTTTAATAATCCAACTAAAATGCATTTCGGAACCCTTTCTCCTCAAATTTATAACTAATAAATGGCCTATCCATGCATTCTTTGTTACACTAAAACTGTCCACGGAGGAATCGTGATAAAATATGAATTTCAAAGTTTCTTCACCCGAATTTTACAACCTTTTGTCTATTTTTAGGGGAAAAATTTCATCTCAATCTTTTTGTATCATAAAACTAATCTTAAAAAGGAGTCGATTTTGTAGTCAGTTATGATTTCATGACTTTATACTTTGCAGCTATTCATATTTGTAATTATGTTATTTTCGTCAATTAAAACTTTTCCATTAAATGCTCATACAAAAAAAAAATTATGTGTTTTAAAAACAAAAAGCGTCTGTTGACAAAATGCATACACCAATTACGCAATTTATTCTTTCCTAAAAAATGCCCAATTAATTTTGAAGATATTTTTCAGACTATAATATTTTTCAGATTATATTGTCTATAATCGACAACATTTGTGCCACCTATGCAGATGTGGTTGGTTCAAAGAGAATTTCGGATTTAGATCTTGTCGACTTTCCCCCAGAAGATGAGTTCTCTTGACTTTCCAACTCTAACACTCCGAGAGAAACTAACGAATCCACCCGTTACTCTACGAACTAGAAACTCATCTTCTCTTGCATCTTATGAAAAAATCTAAAAATAACTTCATTACAATCCTATCCTGTAAAAAACATTTACATTTTCATGCAACTCTAATCATGTTGTCAATAAATATAAATACTATTATGCATTTCTTGGTTTAGAGTTTAGATAGATACTAATTTCGGAGCTACTGTTAATTAGAAAATAACATTTCTATAATTTAGAATGATTTAAAATGCTAAATTAGTGATTAAAAGATTTGAATACCATCATGACTTTCACTTTTATGAAGAAACTCGGAGAAAGTTTTGTATCTTGTATTTTGCATAGAAAACTAAAAAGTAGCGCGAATATCAAATTGTTCAAAAAGTTCAACATTTGTGATGTAATTTTCCGACGTTTTAAGTTTGATACTTCATCATCGAAATCAGTTATTTTAAGTTCATAGAACTAAAACAATTAAAAGTTTTTAAACTAAAATATCAGCAGTAAAGATGTCAGAAGCAGGGAAAAATTCTCCAGAAAAGAAACAAAAGCCGGAGCGAGTGAATAAAACAACCCGTCTCCAGCTGTACAATCCATCCCATAAAGCTGAGCTTTTGAAACTTTTTGATGGGGTCAAAATATTTCAACTTCACGAAACGTCTTCCTCCTCGTCACCGGAAACTGATTTAATAGAAGACAAAGAAGGAGGGTTTAGTTTTGATGGGTCAGACGATGAAGACTCCTCACAATCGCTTAGTCTTCCTGTCCTGCCTGAGGATGGAGATAAAGAAGCTGTGTCAGAAGGGGCCAAGCTGCTTTGCAATACCTGTGGGTCACCGTTCGAGGATCTGTATGAGCTCAGGGTCCACTGTCGATTAGATTGGCATCGATTCAATGTTAAAAGAAAGGTGCATGAACAGCCTCCTGTTTCCGAAGCTGAGTTTGCTGATATGATTGGTATGAAATGTTATTATTTATATGATCATTATTATTCGGTATTTTTATGGATTTTGTGTATTTTATAGATGAGTTGTCAAGTATAGAAGGATCAGATTCGGAAAATGAAGACGCTACTACTGGTGAAAACAATGAAGCCGTTAGTCGTTTGATGGACAAAATTAATCTTCTTGCAGTTGAAGAAACTACAGCGAAAGGATCCAAAGCACGACAATCTTCCGAGACAAAGCTGTTAAACTCGCCGAAAATCTACTTTGAAAATAGTTCGGGAAAGATATTTGGCGTTTTTAAACACATTGCTGAACTGGGTATTAATCCGCAGGTACATTCCATAATCAATATCATCTATCGTATGTTGTTAAACGTTATTTTTAAAGATAATAAATGTATTTATTTGTATTTCAGACAATTGCTCACTATAATACTTCCAATGAACATAAAGACCATGACTTCACTTCCGATTTCACCAAAGTTATTGACCAACGTTTGAATATGGCAATAATTTGCGCTAGCGGTGGACATTTTGCAGCAGCCGTTTTCAAAGGTATGGGTATTTGAAAGTTTAGAATTTGATAAGAAATTAGAATCTTCGTAAAACCACGAGTCGATATGAGATATCAAGCAAAACAGCATGCATGTCATTTAACATTAGCAATTTAATTCAGAATTTTGTTTACAACACATGAGAAAAAAAAAGATTTGTGTTTTCCATGTAATGATGCCCTTATAAAATCGATTACTAATTATTCTACAAATATTTTTTCAGGGGGCGAAGTTATTAGTCATAAAACTTTTCACAGTTACACTGTAAGGGCCAAACAGGGAGGTTCTCAGGGTTCTGCAGACTCTAAAAGTGGAACTTCACATGCAAAATCGGCTGGTTCAAGCTTACGACGGTACAACGAGCAGTCTTTTACTCAGGTAAATATCCTTTTAAATTGTTCATTTCAAACTAAACGTGGAATCGAGATTGATTTTTGAAATTAATTGAACTGTATGATATTTTCAGCATGTTCAAGAGCTTATTAAGTCGTGGGGTCCAAAACTTTCGGCCTGTCAAGTAATATTTTACCGAGCAGTTAGTTCTAATGCTAATGTGCTGTTTAGCGGAAGAAATCCACCACTTCAGAAGGGAGATCCAAAGCTAAGAACGATTCCCTTTCCTACAAAGCGACCAACATTTGCAGAAATAAAACGAATTCAGTCCCTCCTAACTATTCTAAATATTTACGGTACGTTCAATATTAAGACTTTTCAGTGTTGCACTCAAATAGTTATCTAATTCTGTTGATTTCCCTATAACAGAAGAAAGATCACAGTTTTTGTCGGATCATATGCCAAATAATAAGAAAAATGCTGTTCAGAACGATGGGAATGAATCAAAAACGAAAAAGGTGATAGTAAATAGAGCGAAATCACGATCTCCAAAAAGACGTGAGGAACCTCGACCACCATCCATTTCTTCAGAGTTATCTAGCAACGAGGGTGATGAAGATTTGGTAGAAATCAGTGAAGAAATTGACTTTAGTCACTTAAAGGTAACTTGAGGTTTATAAAGGATGGGTTCGCATAAGGATTTTTCATTAGAATGTTTTAGAGGACCAAAAAATACATAGGATAGCATAAATTTTAAAGAAAGTTTAAATTCAAAGTTTCTCGAAAAAAATTCATAAAGATTTTTTTTAGTATTACGGGTATAGGGAAAGGTACTTTTTTCTCGATTTTTTTTCGCATGGAAGATCACGGTTTAGGCGAATTCTAAAAATATGGGCTGAAAAATCTTTATGAATTTTTTTCTAGAAACTTTGAATTTAAACTTTTTTTAAAATTTATGCTATCCGATGTTTTTTTTAATTCTCTAAAACATTCTAATGAAAAATCCTTATGCGAACCCATCCTTTGTACGATTTTTTAAAAAGTATTCATCAAGTGAATTTTATTTATTTGTTTATTATTGTACTACATTAATATTTTTAAAATTGTAATTTTATTATAGGAATACGATGATAGTCTAACCCCAGAAGAAAGAGAAGCAGGAAGAAAACGACGGCGAATAAAGCAGAAAAAACCAAAGCCAGAAGAATTTCTAAAACCATCTGGAGTGTTTGGTGTTTTATTTGACGCTTTATCGTCGTCTGATCATGAATCAGTTCAAATTCAAGTCACAAGCTTAAAGAATGAAATGGATATTTTAAGTCAGGAACAGAGTGCTACATTTGCTAATGAAATTAATCAGGAGATTGATTTTCAGCAGTCAACTTTTCTTCATTTAGCCGCCCGAAATAATCATCTAGACGCTATATGGTAATAAACTCTGAAATTAATCCTTTAAAGGACTGTAGCAAAACATTGGTTTTATTAAGTTTAGAAATTAAACATATTATCGGTTGATGACAATTATCTCTAATTACTTTTTATATCAATCATCAATGTTTTGTTCATTATGTTATTGATTCTGATTGATGTGATTAAAACTAATATCTAAATTATTTTAATTGTAGGTTACTGCTTGAATATGGTTCAGACCCAGCAACTAAGGATAAAGCTGGGAAATTTCCATACAACTATGCCGATACAAAGGAGTGCCGTGCAGTTTTTAGAAGGTTTATGGGACAGTTTCCTGACAAATTTGATTACAAAAAGGTATTTACCAGGTTTTTACAATAGGAATATATTTGTTTTAATGTAGTTTTTTGTAATTGCCATAAATTGGTTGGTAGTTTATTTAATGGAAAGATTGACCAATTTGGTTTGTAAAGTATTTTTAAATACTATTATTATAAATCAAACTTATTTCCTTATTTTATTTTTCAGGCTCAAGTCCCAGCCCCAATTACGGATGAAATGGAAGCAGAAAAGGCAGAGAAAAAGAAAATTCTAAATAAACTTAAAAGAGAAAAGGAGAAACAAAAGAAAATGGAGAAAAAAGAAAAGGAAAAAGAAGTCAATGAAAAGGAACGATTTTTGCATTTGAGTGACCGAGAAAAGGTTAGAACATTAACTATTTATGAGAGCCTACAAAACAAAGCAGAATCACTCCAACATCGTGGGTCTTGGATTTTCCTGATTTTTGGATATGTTGTAG
>JAQGBQ010000142.1:0-38002 GCA_034698485.1 Vertagopus arboreus
TGGATGATAAGAAGATAAATTGTAAGATTTATCCGTGTAAAATGCTGGATAATTTTTTTTGTATCTTTCGGTTAGTTTATATTTTATTAAATATGCCGAATCAGCAAATGTAGTAAAAAGGCAGACAAAATCTTAAGCCATAGTTTGGGTAATGTATCATGTCACGAAGATCAATAAACGAAGACCCGAAATCAGAAAGCAACTTGAAGAGTGAGAGTACCATCACTTTCAAAGTCTCTGAGTGGCCATCCAACCATGTTTTAAATCCTCCCAAGAACAATGAAAAGTCTAAGTGCTTCTGTTTTAACAGTAATTTTCATCAAAATTATATAAATCTATTAAGATTATTGAACATTGCGTTTGAAAATTAATTATCGAAACCTTATTAAAATTTGTCTAATAGAAAACAGTAAACTCAGTGTCATTGAAGGGAAACACCGACCAAATCATCTATCAGACACGGCGATAATTGACTACTTTGTAAATCAAATTGAGGCGTCCGATGGAAAAATTAACGCGTCTCATCCAGCCTTGATAACTCTTGCAAAAACTTTTAGTTACCAAGAAATTCATGACAGATCGGATAAAATAGCAGAAATCTTAAAGTCGAGGCTGACTGGTAAGGAAACAAAGAATCCGGATGGAGACTTTGTAATCGGAATGGCTTTCCCTGGTCGAGATCGAAAAATTCTTGTACAACTCGCAATTTTGAAAACTGGATGCTGTTATTTACCTATAGACTGTGTCAACTTTCCAACAAATCGGATTTTTGTTAGTAGTTGAAAAAAAAATATTCATATGAATGTTGAAATCGAATTATATTATTACTTGTTTTACAGAACATGGTTAATCTCATCAAACCATTATTAATAATTTCAACTGATAACTTTGACTCAAAAGAGAAACTCGAGGGGCTTCGAACATCCGAGATTTGTGAGATCGTATCAATTGAGGAGCTTTGGGAAGAATTTGAAAGTAAAAATCCAGACTCGAAAGTTTTGGATAGGAAATCGTTATTGCTGTGTGAAGATTATATCTACAGACCGATAGCCATATACATCAAATATGGTTCAAACGGACCACAAGGGATTCGAATTGTTAACAAAGCACTTTGGAACAGAGTTATTTGGGAGTGGGAAACATTCCCTTATGAAAAACATGAAAAACTCGTTCTTCAAAGTCATATTTGGGAAATTCAATCCATCGGTGAGCTGTTCACACCTTTGCTTGCGGGCTTCCCTATTCTCATAACCGATCGGCTGCACGTAGAACGACTTTTGCAGGACATTCGGGATCATAAAGTGACGAGATTGGCTGTGTTTCCATCATTTTTAGTAAAACAAAAGACTCATTAGAATAAGAGTATAAAGATAACCAGTTAATTTTTTTTAATTTTTCAGACCTGTCTTCTGACAACCGTAGATTTGTACAAACAGTCTAGTGCAGACTCCACTTATCAGCCTTTATTGACACATGTAAAACTATGGTTTTGCTACAGAGCGTCTTTAAGAGTAGAAACGGCTACAAAGTTCTTTAAGAATGTTACAGCAGGAACGAAATTGGTTCAGATTCATGGAGCACTTGAGACGTTACAAGTCGCTTCTTATCAAGTATTTGACAGTCCAAAGAGTTTTAAGGATTTAGCATTCTATCAAGTTCTCCCAGCAGGTTACTTATTCTTATAGTATTTCTATAAAATGAACCTAATCAATTATTTAAATTAATAGGAACTGCTATATCGAACATGAATTTGTACATAACTGATGACGAAGATAATCTTCTTAAACAAGGCTGCATGGGCGAAATCTGCATTTCGGGTGTCCAGATGCCTTGTGGTATCACTGGATCCTGTGAACTTCAAAGGATTCATCCAAATTCTTCTTCTTGTGCAGAATTTGTGGCTAATCCTTTTTTTAAGAATGGACAAGATGGTAACCTGTGATCAATTTATGTTTTAATTGTTCTATGAATATTTAAAAAAATATATTTGAACCTATAGAAGCCCATAAGGCTTTATTGAAAAGTGGAGATTATGGCAGAATTTTCCAGGAGTCATGTTTATCGTCCCCAATTCTAATATTTGATGGAAGGGCTGAAACTCAATTTGTGATGAATAATCAGCGAATAAACATCAAAGAGATTTTAAGATATTTAAAAGCTATCAAAGGGGTTAAAGGATGTCATGGTTAGTTAGTTGGTTAAAGATTCTTGAATTACTTTTTTTTTGTTTTCAAGCATGTTAAAAAAGATTACTATTGTATTTCAGCCTTGGCATATAGACCGACTACATGTGATCAAGTAAGCAATTAACTATTTTGAGATTATATTCACTTTTTTGTGTTTAGTCAATTTATTTTGAGAATAATTTGTAGACCGTATTAGCATTTGCTGTCACGAGCAGACGAAATCCAGTTTCAATGTCGGAAAGTTAGTAAAATTATCAAAGTTAATAAATAATAATATCAATACTTAATAATTTAATACAAATAAAAAAACTTGACAGTTTTGGAGAAACTTCGAGAAGATTTGCCTGAGTATATGTAAGCTTAATTGTAGCAATTTAACTCGTTTTAAATTTTCTAACCCCTTCATTGCATTTTGTAAAGGATGCCTAATCTGGTAATTGTCGAAGGAATACCGGTAGGAAAGGATTTCGAAGTTAACCAAGCCGCACTAATAGAAGCTTATTTTAAGGATCGTGAAGACCGTAATTTGATTAATTTCTATTCATTAATTTATGTTTTCTTGTTGATCATTATTTTTATAAAAACTTAAATATTTCAGGAATGACATTCGATGAATGTTTCAAACTAGGTTTTGATACACCAGAAAAGTTGAAGGCAGCCAAAGTTATTTTTGATATCATGTTTACATTGACAAGGATAAGCAAACGAGCAATATCGGAAAGCATGAACGAATCGATTTTTAAAATCAGAGCTAGGTTTAGCAATCTACCTTCCATTCTTTCGAGTCTTTGGAGATGCGGTTATAAAATTAGTATGTAAAAGAATTAATTACAATGTATAATAGTTGTCTTGTTTTTAGTTGGTTTTAAAATCTCATTGTTTCAGGCTTTGATCAGATCGTGGAAATCCAAAGTGTTCGAGAGCTTATTGAAACAATGGCTTCGAGCAGAGAAGCTATTGGTGACGGTCAGCGACTTTTATGGCTAGAAGCGTATAAGGTCGAAAGAATTAACCCCAAGATTCGACATGAGATTTTTGAGTACGAATACAATATTATAATTACTTGATATCTTAGAATATGGAAAGTAAAACCAAGTCGAATCTTAACAGGTTGTTGTGCAATATCTCATCAAATATGAGAGGTTCAGGGATACTTTTCTATTATTCAGAAATCAAGAAAAAACATTTAAATACATTTTTTAAACCGTTTTGGGAATTACTAATGGTTGAATCCCTCAGGTAATTAATTACATTAAATTATATCGTACAGTACATCACAAGAGTAATAAACGAAAGTTTTATTTTAAAAGTGTCTTAGCAAGGAGAGTAAAAGACCATAAACTATCAGGAGCATTACTAAATGTCGGCATAGCTGATAGAAAAGCTTGGAAAGCAGCAAGTGGCCCCATGAAGTATTCGTTAGAGTTCATTCAACACTTTGACAAAATCCTTCAAGATCGGTGAGTTTCCTTAAGCTAATTACATATAAGCCTCTAACATTTTTATTGACTTATAAATTATTTCAATGCTTTAAATTGCTAGTGGTCATATATTTGAAGACCTATTGCAAACCGTACTAATCGTGGCTGACACTAACAGCTTTGAAAACTACGACGAAGCGGTATCGATTTTGGATAAACTATTTCAGGAAACTCTGAAGCTGGCAGAAACCAATGGTTTTAATAGTTATACCATCATTTCATTTGACTATGCGATCACTGTAAGCATTTTATTAATATGTTTAATTTATTTTCATTAAACTTTAACCAAGTTTTTATTTTACAGATTACAGCGGTTGACTTGTTTGACTTTGAGTTGGTGAGCTCAATGCAAATCAATAGCTTTGTAGCTCAAGATGAGACAAAGCCTTTCAAGCTTGCTCCTGATTATGTTGTTGCCACTTGTCTTGTGAAATCTTTGTAATGAAACAGATAGTCAATAAATGATTGCTATTAGTGGGTTTAAACATCCAGAGATTGATAAAAGTAAATAGTACTTTATTGGACTTGCATTCATTAATTATCAGTCTTCAAGATTCCTTGACAACTTTAGTAGATTATACTATTTAAGTAACGGAGTTCACAAATCTTGACACATGACGATATCGGTTAATTAAATACGGAATTTGCTGAGGAAAAGCATATACTTTTTTTATATATATTTACAAGTAGTATAATTAGAATATGGTGTTAGCAGTCAAGTTGGCAGTGTGAAACCTAGCATAATATTATGGCTTCCAATGTTTCTACTAGCGTTGGAAAAAGTAAAGAAACATCGCCGTCCAAACCAACTATTGTGACAGATTGGAGAGCGGAAGTTTTTGGAGAAGTACATCAAGGAAGCTTCGTTTGGGATGATCTTAACATCACCGAAAATAAAGGCACTTGCAGTTGTGTCGGTAATCTATGTTGCTTCCGAGGTATTTAGTGTGGGAATGTTTTAATTGGTTTTAGTAATAATGAATTAATTATAGTATTAATTACAAATCCACAACAAAGTTTATTTTAATACTTTGTAGGGAAACCAGCCATGCTGAAAGGCTCTAAACTCTCCGTGCCACGAAATCGAAGTTTGATTGAATACTTCAACAATCGTCTAATGAAGTTCAAAATCACTCCGGATAGCCCAGCCGTTCATTTTGGAGCGATGCAGTCCGAGACTCTAACGTTTCATGAACTCGACGTCCTATCAAACGCCTTGGGCCACGCTTTACTAGCACAACTGGGACCGGAGATTAAAAACACTAATTTGGACAACGATTTAATGATAGCCGTTTGCTGCTCTTCCTCAGTCCGTTTCGTGTCATTGGTCTTTGCAATTATGAAAATGGGTTGTGGTGTTTTCCCCATCAGTGTGGACTTGCCCCTTCGAAAAACATTTGATTCCATAAATGAAGTTCGACCAATTTTAACTATTGTTACACAAGAATCGGATGCTCTTCAACTGTTCCAAGACCCAGCAGTAGCCCAAACATTTCATGTCGTCGTACTTGAAGATCTATGGGATAGTTTAGATCGAGAAAAATTCTCACTTGAACCAGTTCCCTATATCAAAACCCTCGAGAGTGAACCCAATAAAGAATATCCGCCTTTGCACAAGAGAACAGTTGCAATCATTAGTCCGTCTAACGCTGCGGGGGTCTTTACGGGAGTACGGTACAAAAGTCAGTCAATATTTAATTGGCTTATTTGGGAGTGGAGATACTTTCCTTTTTCAACCGACGAAAAAAGTATCCTTCAAAGTGAGACTGACACAATAACATGTCTACTTGAGATTCTAGTTTCACTTCTTCACGGCAATTGTTTAGTTCTTCTGAACCCAAAAGAAGCACGGCATCCATTAGTTCTTTTACATAAAATCGAGCAATTCCAAATAGCTCGATTGACTGTGTGGCCTTCTTTATTACATTCAATTTTAAAGACGGTTGAACTTATCAGCATCGACTTTGGAAGGGGTTTGCTTACCTCAGTCAAGTACTGGTTCTGCAAAGGAGGCGTCTTGAACTTGGACGAAGCTAATTTATTTTTCTCTTTGTTGACTGAAGGAAATAGACTTCTTGTAAATATGTATGGAAATGATGAGGTAAATATTAACACCTAATAACTTGCAAATCATTTAGTTGCATATCAAATAACTCTTCCTGTCATTATCTATACATCATAAAAAAATTAGGATATTGGAGCTGTGTGTTATCAGATTCTGGATAGTGCAGAACATGTCGAACGATTGAATTACCACACAAGGCTTCCTATTGGGTCGCCTATTCCAAATGTCAGAGTGTATGTGGTCAATGCTGATATGAAAATAGTTAGGGGGGAAGAAGTTGGTGAGATTTGTGTGGCCGGAATGCAACTTGCTGAGGATTATACTACTTCGGAAGCTGCACCCAAAAAATTTATGATTAATCCTTTCAGTACATCACCCGGTATTATATTAAAAATTCTTGGATAATTTAAACTCAAAATTAGTCTATACAATTTATACATTTGTTTTGTTTTTAATTTTTTTTATAGATTTCAAATGCTTATTGAAGACAGGTGATTATGGTCGGGTAGTAAGAGGAGATTTTGGTCGACGGTATCTTGTTTATGAAAGCTCCAGAGCGTTTGAAAGAAAAGTTTACGTCGAGAGTAGAATTGTGGAGCTAGATGAAATAGACATGAATCTCAGAGGTCTCGTGAAAGATTGTCACGTTATGTGCCATCGTGCAGGTCATGAAGATCAAGTAATAATTAGAATTCTTAATAAAATTAAGCTACATTCGCTCAACTTATTATTAATTAACTGGCATGTCTTATTTTTATTTTGAAAGATTTTAGTTGCATTTTGCTGTGTTGACAACCCTCAAGCCCTTGCAATGATTGAAGAAGGTCTGAACGTCACAATGCCAAATTACATGATTCCAGATCTGATTCAAATCGATGAACTACCTAAATTTCCTGATGGAACTGTTAATGAAAATTACTTGTTAAGATATCATTACGAAGAGAATATTCGAAGTAATTTATCATTTTGTACATTGTGTAATTTTTTAAAGTTAGTCAAAATACAATGTTTCTATATAATTACAGGACAAGAATGGGATGACTGGGGTTCCTTGGGCGATATGCCACGGGCTAGATTACACGCAGCAAGAGTTCTTTTCCAAGTTATTTTCTTAATGTTAGGAATCCCGATGAAGGAAATTGCAATTAATTATAACAGGAGATTTTTTGACATCCCACGTGCAACGTATTCTAAATTAGTCTTTGTTGTCTACGAGTTACACAGAAATCGATACCCGATTAGTAAGTAATTTCCTCTTTCTTTATGCATTTAAATTGAATATTGGGAACTTAGATTTTTCAGATAGAATGTTTGTTTTTGTTTGTTTTTGCCGGATCTTAAAATTAGTTAAAGACTAATCGAAGACTAATAAAGAATTGTGTTTTTATTTCTAGCTCTTGCTGAATTCATAGAAGCGGATTCTCTTGCCGATATCGTTTATCAAATGACGATTTCTAAGGATGTCAGAGGAATGTTCCTACTCGACCCAGAAGCTCTTACAATAGACAATTCATACCATATAGAGAAGCTTACGGATGTTCATAGAGACGATGTTTTAGAACTTCTTTGCTTCGCTTTGACAAGTAAGGGGTCATTGGATTATTACTCGGAAGTAAAGAAAGGAGACCTCCGAAGATTTATTTTGGCCATGTGGGTGATGTTCTCTGCCAGAGGATTGAGGTAACTTTTTTAAGCCAACATATTTAGTAGCAAATCATTTTTTTTACATATGCTTTCCGATTATCCATAGCAAAATCGTTAAGAGGGTTGCAGATCATAAGCTGGTTGGAGTTATGTTAAACATTAACTGGCATGACGAAATGTCCGTAAAAAATATCCCACTTACAATGGCCGTAGCTTATAGACTGCAGTTGATGCAGATTTTGGAGAACGGCATCGCGTAACTTTTATACCTGTATTGTTTAAAATAATTTTGGAATTAAAGTGACTTTTATGAGTAATTTTTTTAACAGAGAGACAGATATGTCTCCTACTAAAAATAGTGTAATACAAGTCTGCTACGCTGTGTTGGACAACAGACAACTGAACCATATTGACACCCATTCACTCATGGAAAAGTTAATTGGGTCAACCATCGAAACAGCTTCTGAGCTTCGATTTGATGGTGTCATTTTCACCACTTATGACTACTTTGTGACAGTAAATTTAAGACTAAGATAAATAGATTAAAGAATAATTTAATTAAATACTAATACAGTAACTATTTTATTCTCTTTCAGGATATCTGCGTTAATAATTTCGGATTTAAGGTTATTCGTGAGTGCAAATTGAATCAATTCATAGCATCGGATTCAAGAAGGCCCTATCATCTTGCTCCTGACTCTCTTATAGCTAGTTTGTGCTGGAGAAAGATTGTGTAAAACTGATATGATTACGAAATTTTCATATTACTAAATGACTAAATTACTGACCCTCAAAATTTTTCAATAAATATGATTCTGAATTTCTCCAAAAACAAGTAGAAAATAGTTCGATTTATTATAGTGAAAGCATTTTCATTTTGCAATGTATTTCCATAGGAATTATATCTATTTCATTGTCAAATATCATTTCAATTCTGAATTTCTCTATCGCCACTGCATTAGGATTTGTGATCACAAAAAAATATAGAATTAGTGGGTACTTTTATAGTTTCATAGAAGTACTACTACTAAATTTCAAAATGGCATTTTGTTGCTATACTTCGTGTTGTGACAGTAAGAAAACAAGTTGCATATACATTCTAATTCATTAATGAAATTATTACAACTTGAATTTAAAAGAATCATTTCATTTCAGAATTTGATGATGGCATCCTGTCTGGTAAAAACAGTCCGATCGATTCTAAATTCCAGAAGCCATTGTCCGTAATTTTTCAAAATCAACTGGCAAATAAGCTTTGCAAATCAAAAGCTGCCGTTGATTTCAATAGAAATATCCTCACCTACCAGCAGGTATATATGTAAAGCATAGAATTTTAGAATTAAATGTTTAACATTGAATGAAAATATAATTCGGTTTAAAATTCGATAGCTGGATGATTTCTCATCAGCCTTAGCTTATAACATAGCAGATCGAATAGGATCGAACCTTAAGGTCTTGAATCCGGATTCAGACATCTTAATCGCCACGTGTCTTCTAACGTCAGAAAAAAGTATCTCTGTAATTTTAGGGATTTTGAAAACAGGGGCTGGTTTCCTTCCAATTGATCCCGAATATCCTGAACAGCTATTACTTGATGTATTATTCCATGACTTACTATAATTTTTGTTAAATAACTTCAATTACATACTAAAAGTATTACGATACTGACAATGTTGCACAGATTCTCAAAGAATTCCAGCCAGTTTTTTTGATCACGGATGAAAATGGTTCAATCTGTAACAAACACGAACTGCACAAATTCACTGAAATTTGCCCATTGATTACAATAGAAGAATTATGGTTGGACATGGAACTTCCTACTACTGAAAAAGAAAGAAAAAAGTCATCTCGAGCTCTAGATTGTTTTGAAAGCTTTCAGATCAATCCTATAGAAAAACGGCCAGCAGTTGTTTTTCATACGAGAGGAATTCACAGTAACCCAGTCGGGTATTTGCATACAACAGATTTGATAAACTAATTACCATATTTATTGTTTAACTAAAATTTTACTTAAGGGTCCGATTATCCCACTTGTCAATCGTAAATCGGGTTTTATTCGATTGGAATCAGATGCAACTCAAGTCGAGTGAATCTTGTTCTCTAACTCTTCCGGTCTCTTGTCCGGATTCAGTTTGCCAGATATTTTCCCCATTGCTGAAGGGATGTACACTTCATGTATTTCGGAGGCAGGATGTGAGGGATATGGACAGTTTTGTGAAAGCAGTTGCAAGTCAAGGGGTCAATCGATTGATTATTGCGAATCATCATTTCAGAGAGTTTTTAAATGCTATTGATGCTGGAGGAAGGGAAGAGACTGTAAATGCTTTAAAGAATTTGAAAATTCTGAGCAATAGAGGAGGATTTGTTCGAAATATTGATGTATGTGTGACACAAGTTTTTAATTAATTTATAACTGCATGTGTATGATTTTGAAATATTATGTTATTTTACATTGAAAGGTTCAACTGTTTTTTGACATTTTTAAAAATGTTACTTTATTCACTTGCAATGGACCGGCTGAAACTTCAGGAGAAATTGTCTATGAAAAATTCACCTCGATACACGATTTTTCAACTAATCGAGTCCTTGGTCGGCTTACGTTGGGTAACATGACAAACTAAAACTTACTAGATATTTAGTACTTGTGTCTTCTAAACTGTTTTGTTTCACAGGACGAGTTATTGATAATGTAAAGATCTACATAGTCGGTGATCATCTTGGTGTAATATCGGATGGAAATCAAGGTGAGATTTGCGTCTCAGGACTTGCGTTAGCAATGGGTTATGTTAGTTGTGCAAATGAACAAGATTTGGTAGATCGAAAAGAAGTGTTTGTTAAAAATCCTCACAACGACAGTCAAGGTGAGTTTTAAAAAAATATTTAAATCCTTCATAAACAATTTTAATAACCCTTATGTTTTAAAACATTAGGACATGAGATACTTTTTCGAAGTGGTGAATTTGGTAGAATCCTCATCTCCCAAGACGGAAAGCGGCATCTTTACCGTAAGTTAAGATAAAAATCATTATCAAACAGTAAATTGTATTGATTATAACTAAATCAACTTAATATAAAGTGGAGGGACGTGACGACAACATTGTCAAGCGTAGGGGTCATGATTACTCGACTGATGATCTGCGGCTATTTCTTTCTGAACTGGACTTTGCTAAAGACGCCTATGTTTTTGTATATCACAGAGGTACATAGAATTCAAGATTGCTATAATATACGGAAATTTAATATATGCGATGACAATTAATTGCATTTGACTTGATTATTCAGGCAGAGTGACTCAAGAAGTAATAGGATTCGTGATCCCTAAAGATAACATAAGCCCTGAAGACATACCAGATATTGGAGAAGTTGAGTTCTTACTTCGGAACAAAATACCAGATTGGGCCATGCCTGATGAGATGATGATTGTAGACACATTGCCCAAACATTTCTATGAAGAACTATGTCCGTATTGTCTTATGTTGCAGTTTTATGAACAAAGAGAACCCAGTAAGCTTGTCAAAAAATTCAATAAAATTATAAAACAATTGGAGCTTATTTTAATTATTATTTACTTTCAGAACATATCGATTTTAGCTTAATGGGATATCCTGAAGATAAGCTCGAGATTGCTACAACTTTGTTAAAAGGGCTATTTAAATTTGCATTGATTCCTATTGAAGTTTCAATCCAGAATTTGGATAAATCATATTTTGAATTGGGAGGATCTTCTTTAAATGCAGTGACATTCCTAGTTTACTTGAATAAACGGGGGTATTCCGTTAGTAAGTTGCTTTATTTCGTTTCATTGAATTTCACAATCAACATTTAATTTAAAGCTTTAAATGTGTTTTTTTCTTTGTTATTATTTTTAGCATTGAGAGATTTCTTGACAACACCGAAGCTCAGTGAGTTTATAAACGTAATGGAGAGTCGACAAGCATCCCAACTCAGTCAACAGCCTTCGTCAATATCATCGACATCCTTCGAAGTGAAACCTAATTTCCACATTATGGTCGAATTAAAGGATGAGTATTCTGTGGAAACTATGCGTAAAAAAGACAAACGAGCTGCAATTGAGTATGGATTATTTTTAATTAAAATTATTTCTATTTAGTTTGAATTTTTTGCAACTATTTATTTTGAATTCTTAGCATTATTGCCAACGCGTATTGTGAGAAAGGAGAGCTCCAGGCATGCAATATGATTAGTGTTAATGACTTTACTTCATTTCTTATGGCATCCTGGCCCGTTTATGATGACGAAGGAACTTCACTCGTTGTCTACAGAAAGTCGGATAATCTAATGGTCGGGGTTATTCTATGTGAAGATTTCTTTACTGTAATTGATGTCACCAAGGCTAATGGAGCTTTGTTTCATGTTTTGGAGTTCTATCATGAAATCAAGGGAAATATGATGTAAGTTTGCGAGTTTTGTCAAAATGGGCTTATCTGGGTTAAGCGTATGGAATGATAAATAACTTACTTGTGGATGCAGACAATTCGTACCTCACAGGAAAGGCGAAACGCTGGAGATCGGTTGGATTGGAACACATTCTAGTCTAAGTCCTCAAGATAATATCAAATTGGTAACAAAGCTTCACACGGAAATAATCAAAACCGCTCGAGCACTTGATTATAGTGGAATATTCAATCCAACTACAAGCAAACTATGCAGAGTAAGTTAATTGGTTACCCAACCTAATTCTTATAAGCACACGGTAGTTTATTATTATTCTTTCATAGACCCTGAGCATTGAAATTTTCGGATACAGTCTGTTGGAGGACTTTCAAGCAAACAAATACAGAGAATTGGATGGGTCAAGACCATTTCATCTGGCTGGGGATCTAATTACTGTTGCAGGATTACTGCTTAAACTCAAAGAGCCTTTGCCCCCATCTGAAGCTACTACGACCACAATGATTGACCCATCTGTGTATTTAAAAAGACTGTCGAAAAAGAAGCTCGGAAAATTGTCCTCTTTCCATGAAATTACTGAACAATAGTCTCATTGTAAATTGTTTACTCGCGTTGTTGGACCCTTGTTTGGAACCTGGAGGGGTTTAAATTCCATCAACGTTGCTTAGGTTTCGAATCTATAATGAAATCAAAATTCTGAAATAAATTATGGCTGTCTTTGAATATTCTTTGTGTTTGAGTCGTACTTATTTTAGACAAGCCTTTTTTAGTGGTTATTTTTTTTACTTATCAATATGAGTTGCATTGAAATATGTGGCTGTAAGACTCTTAAAGTTTAAATATTTTTAAAAATGTGTAAATACATTCCATCACGTGTATATTTTATAAATTTTATGATTTTGTTTAACAGCTAGGAAAAGCATATTAAAAGGAAACCGTTACAACATTCCCAAACGGATCACCGTCACAGATCATTATACTGACTTGATTCAAAAGGGTGAAGTTGGTCCAGAAAGACCTGCCCTTATAGGAGATCATGGTCAAGTACTTTTCACGTCATTACAACTTGATATGAATGCAAATAAAGTGGCTAAAGCTATGCGGTATTGTATTTATTTAAATATTTAAAGCGTTGAATTATGATAATAAATGAGAAAAAAAACTTCACTCATACTTTAATTTTCAGAAATTATCTAGGATATTGGACTAGTAGCAATCCTGATGGTGACTTGGTTATAGCATTCTGTCTTCACACAACGGAACATACGATTTTAATGATGCTAGCAATCATGAAATTGGGTGCCACGTACTTGTCCCTTGGAACATGTTATCCAGAACAGACAATTGTCCGACTAATAGGACTCACACGTCCATTACTCTTGGTAACTGAGTCAGACCCTCAAATAGCATCGAGATTCGACTGTGTTAAACATGTTTGTGAACTTGTTGTTTATGACGAACTATACGAATCCGGTCAGCGTAATTTTGATGACCCTAATGACCCAGTTCCCTTAGAAGCTTTAGCACCTCCTTGGCGCAGAGCTGCATGTATTGTTTTCACAGCTGGAACGATTGGCGAACCTCATGGAGTTAGAATTGGACATCAGTTAAAAATATTATTCAAAAATGAATCTAAATTCTGAGTTATTCAACGTACATTAATTTTAATGATTAATCATTTTTGACTTTTAGAGCGATTCTTAACAGACTTTACTGGCAATTTAAAGTGCTTCCCTATCAATATAATGAAGTTGCTTGTCTATCATCACTTTTGGTAGACGCGGAGAGTGTTGCAGAAATTTTTGCCCCTTTGCTCGGCAATGTTCCACTTTACATTATTCCCAGACATATCATGTCCAAGGCTGATCATCTTTTTGACAAAGTTCAAGAACTCGGAATATCTAGGATAACATTGACCCCTAACTATTTTAATAATGTCTTAAAGCTTATGGACCATATTGATGATCATGGCCAAGTGAATCCAAATCCAATCATCAGAGAAGTATGTAAAAAGTGTAATCTAAGTAAACCAAGGTTAAAATTATGATAGTACTACACGTAATAAATATTTCATACCACTGTTAGAAATTCACATCGATCCGTTACCTCATTATAAGTGGAGATATCTTGCCATATAATTTGGGTGACCAGTTCTTCTCAAAAATTAGTCCTCATCACAAAGGAGAAATTTTTCTCGTATTCTTTTACGGAGCAAGTGAGACAATGAGTGAAGCAACCTATGAAATGTTTGAAGATGAATCTGATTTCAATGATAAGACACATAAAATGGAAGTTTCCGGGGGTCAACCGATTTTCAACACTCAGATTTACATTATGGACGAAGACTTGAGTATTGTACCTCAAGGAACTGTTGGAGAAGTAAATATGTAAACAATTTCTTGGTAGGGTGGACACACTTGACGAATAATTTAATATTCAATTATATTTCGAATGTTGTTTGGAAAGATCTGTATCGCTGGAAGTTCATTGGCGATGGGATATTCCGATAACCGAGATAATGATGCACGATTCGTTCAGTACCCACCAAGCACGAAGCAAAAGAAAGGTCACACAGAGTTCTCGCATTTTTGAGCCATTAATGATGATTTAAAAAAAATTGAATGATTTTTTAAATGCCAGGTTCTATCAGAATATTCAGAACGGGGGATTTCGGAAAGATTACTGAAGCAGATGGATTAACAGGAAGCCGATTATATTACCAAGGAAGGACAGATATGGTGATGAAAGTCGGTGGAAAAGAAATCGAACTGAATGACATCGCAGCAGCCGTCTATAGAGCAAGAATGTGTGAAGAATGTGTTGTCTTATGCTATCATCGAAATCGAGAAGATCAGACGGCTGTTGCATTTTGTATTATGGAAGCTGGTATAGATCCCAAAGATTTGATTACGAGTCTTAAAAAATCGTTGGATGAGTTATCCATACCTGACGTATTTCCTGTGACCCAATTGCCGTATCTTCCATCTGGCAGGTTGGACAGACTGAAACTTCTGAAAATGTACAAGTACCGCAGAATGGAAAGTCAGTTCTCAAAAAAATTACAAATGATTTGTTTTAATAACATTTTAACATTATGAGGTTATATTTTTAGGTACTCCCGAAGAATGGAAAGCTTTGAATTTGGACATTGGAGAGAAACAAGCGGCTAAAGTTTTGTTCGATGCAATTTGCCGTAAGTGTCTTTGTCGCAAGCTTAATTTCAGATTTACCAAAAGTTTTGAGTATTTTTAATTATTATTTTTCAGACACTGTTGGCATAAGTTTGAAATCCATTTTAGCCAATAGTGAATCATCCTTCTGGAACATTGGTGGAAATTCCTTGAATGCTCTAACCATTGTGCACATTATTCGAGAAAATGGATATTTGATATGTATGATATATATATTTATTTTTTTAATCGGCACTATTATTAGATGAACAAAAACTTACGATATTTTTAATTACAGCAATTGACGAATTTGTGAAAGCTGAGAGCATATCCTCACTAGTCAAGTCTATGGTCCAATCTAGCCGATACCCTGTTCCAGACGCTCAAATGCTTATGCATATTTGTGACCTCGCCGAGTCGAAATACTCAATGATACCCCTCAGACAAGAACACAAGGCAATCGCAATCCAGTACGACAAATAATTGAAATAAAACTATAAAAAATTTACTTGCTTTTAAAATAATTTTAAAAAATTTACAATTAAATTGCAGATTAATCAGCAAAAGTCATAGTTCAAAAAGCATACTTTCGAAACTCATTTTCGCGACTGAACTTGATTACATTCATTACATTGAACTTCTTTGGGATTTGATGATCAAGGAGGACTTGAGGTAGGCATTAAAATTTAAAAATAAATATACGATTTTAACCATTTGTACTTTATGGATCTCAGTGTGCTAGCGACTGACAATCTCACAGGACAAATCGTAGGGGTTGTATTGTGTACGGATGTGAATTCCAAATATTTGCATAGCGTCTTAAAAAAAGTTCGAAAGCCTATGTCTTATTGTGTTGAAGCATTTCATTCATGTGAAGTGTGTGTAAGGTACTTTTTAAATGTTAATAATATCAAAAACGAAATTAAAAGTTGTTTCTTAAACTTAAACTAAAACAACATGAATGTTTATAGACAAACCACTATAGCCAAAGAACGTGGAACAGTTTTACAAATCTTTATGCTCGGGACGGATATTTCGATAGAGTCCAAGTATAATATTATCCTTGTGGAGTTTCTATTGAAGGGATCAATGCAAAGAGGTCTGCTACAAGGGTTTTCATGGGCTTTAATTATGGATGCCAGTACGCTGATTAGAGTAAGGATTTATATTACAATTTCATTTGTAAACTATTTTGTAATACTTTTTTTCTATAATGTAGGACCTTTGTGGGACAGTACTACAATACGAACTCATTGCAGAACAGAAACTTAGCAGTTTTGTCTCTCGAGATAAAAACAAGCCATTTCGACATGCTGGTGTGTACCAAGCAGTGAGAGCATATTACAGACTATTTGCTTGAACTAGAATATTATTACCCTGTGAATTAATGCTCTTCAAAGACTATGGACTAGGAAATAATAAAGTTCATATCTAATCTAACCAAATGTCAAAATGTATAGACTACAGTGTTTTTATTAATCGTTAATGATTTATGAAGGTCGCGTTAATTTATATTAGACAACTGTCAAACAACTTCAATTGACAACCTAATTCAGTTAAGTTTTATATCTCAATTGATCACAAACTAGCATTAATTATTCGACTGTTGACGTTACTTATGTTGACCGACAGAACAAAGAATTTGTATCAATTATTGCAGGAAATTACATAAACTAACTAACAACTACGGTATTAATGTTGGTATCAAGAAAAGTACTTATATGGATTATGATTTAAAATTTAGACACAGTATATCTACACATTTTACATTATTTGATGATCTATGCAAAAAATGCAAGCCGTAACCGGTTTCAACCGTATTTGATGAACTTACGTAAACAGATTTATATAGAAGTAGTGAGTTTGCAGACCACAAAAAGATTACTCACCAAAAACTCGTACTGTTGTTGTTTCTGTAGAATTAAATTATTCATACATATTCTTAAAATTAAATAGTTAAGGATGTTCCATCCGAGGAAAAAGGAAATTCAATCTATTTCGATGAGCCTATTGTTGTTTTTGTATTAACTTTATCCGCTATATGCATAATAGATCAACCGCGATAACATCAATGCCACAAATTTGTAACTTCAGTACGAAATCCCATATTCCATAAGAACAACTGAGGTTGACATTTTTATTAGACAGCATAACATAAACATATTTGATTACATCAACTTCATATACTGTAAAAAAAGACAAACTCGCATACATACAAATAAAAGGTCCTATCGACACTTACAATTAGTATGAAACTGACCACTGTTGAAGACAAACATACTTGAAGCATAATTCATACAAATCTAAGTTATCTAAATTGTTTTTATTTCTGCAATACAAGATTATAATATGGAACTACAAGTCCAATCACCGGGGCATGACGAAGGTAATATAATTATAAGATTCCTTTACAAGATAAGCTAGATGTTGATGGATTCATGGTAACGGGTGTAAATAAGCTATCAAATTTCTTTTCATTCGTCTTAGTTTATGCACTTTCATAAAAAAAATTCAAGTTATTTTTGTATCGTACATGTAAAAATAAAGCAAATAGGAAAATTATACAATTTTGAATAGTAAATTTTAGTTAAAAACAAATCACCTAAAAATTCCGAGTGTTAAATTAGTTATGAATTTGGATCAGTATGGACGGATAAGAAAATGTTGCGAGGGCCAATGTATGTCAAAAATATATATCAATTTTATCAACATCCGGTTAATTTACTTTTTTCTGTGGTTTCCAAAATGCATACATTTTAAACTGGAAAGTAAATACCATTTTATAATGGTTACAGCTCATAAATTAAATTAATTTATTCCAGGCAAATTACATCGATTGCTTGAAGGAACTATACAGGCATTTCCAGGAAACGCCACCATTACCCAATTCTTCCAAGTTGGATTTACTGACGAGCGAATCAGCCCTGACAAAATCGCGATAGCTGAAGGTGATGTAACTCATACATTCCAGGAGTTGGACGAACTATCGGCAAAATTAGCGGAAGTGCTAAGGGAACACTTGGGTAATTTTCGAAATGGAAATCCGGATGAAGATGTTGTTATCGGAGTGTGCATACCGCCTTCCGATAAGCTAATTATATCTCTCTTCTCCATTATGAAACTTGGGGCATCGTATTTACCATTTGATGTCGCGTTTCCTGAAGATAGGGTCATTAAAATTGTGAAGGTTTGCAACATCCAATCATATCTATTTTCATATTTTAGCTATAAATTCAGACGTGCATATGGTACTTTTTTTAAGGATGCCAAACCAGTGATGATTATAAGTGATCATCATAGCAATATTTTGTCAAAATTTGATTCGGTTAAAGATGTTACAAAAATCGTCAACACCAATGATATTTTTAAAGCTGCCGAGAAGCGAAAAATATCCGAAGAAGAGTTGAAGAAAACTGAACCTCTTCCCGGATTTAATAATCTCGCTGACCGAGCGGCCATCGTTTTGTACACTTCTGGTAATAATAAATATTATTGACACATTTCATATACATTTTTCGAATTGAATCCATCAACTAAAGTATATTACAACTTCTTTAGGAAGTTCTGGTGAACCTAAAGGAGTACGATTAAACCATAGGGCAGTTATGAACCGACTTAATTGGCAATGGCAAACTTTTCCTTATGAGGGTGAAGAGAAATGTGTCTTCAAGACATCGCTAACCTTTGTAGATTCGGTGGCTGAAGTAACTATTTTTTTTTCTTTTAAAACTTTAAAAACACGAATATAGTTCATTTAAAACAATTTAAATGTCAATAACTTGCAGATATTTGCTCCTCTTCTGCAAGGACAGACAATAACGGTTTTGAGTAAACTGGTCATTTCAAATCCGAACATCTTTGTTCAAAAACTGGAACAATTTGGAATCACACGGTTAGTTTTGGTTCCATCATTACTCAAAGCAATTTTCCAGACCATCTCAATCATCGGAGTTGAAGACGGGAGAAAGATGTTGGAATCTGTCAAACTATGGGTTTGTTCTGGAGAAACCTTGCCAAAGGATATGGTTATGGGTATTACAAATTAAAAGTTTGTTCTTATTTGAATAAAATAACTAATAAACTAATGAAAGCATTTTTATGTTGCAGAATTTTTTGAGATATTCCCACTGGGATATACTCTCTGTAATTTTTACGGGTCAACGGAAGTAATGGCTGATGTTACTTTTGTATCGTTTGCAACAAAACAGGAAGTGTATGCAAAGACATTGGAAAATCATATTCCTATCGGTAAAACAAATGAGAGAAAAAACTTAAAACATTTATTGTTCTGTTAAAGTTATCGACTTTAAAATTTATTGTATCATTCATAGGCGAACCAATCAGTAACACAGTTGTATATGTTTTGACCCCTGATATGGAAATGTCAGAAATGACTGAGATAGGGGAGATTTACGTAGCTGGCTACAATTTGGCTATAGGTTACGTCGGGATGAAAGATCATCCTAGTTTTGTTCCAAATCCATTTTCTAAAACGACGGGATTCGAGATGCTTTATAAAACTGGAGATTTCGGAATGATAACAGAAACCCAAGGGAAAGTTAGGCTTCTAGCTTACGAAGGTCGAATCGACTCTCAGATCAAAGTCCGAGGTCAACGGGTTGACCTGTCGGAAATTGAAATGACAATTTGTGCAATCGATTTAATTTCAAAGGCTAAGGTTCTGTGCTATCACTCTGGCAAAGAGGATCAGGTAAGTTTTTAACACATCTGTTTGAATTGAACAATTCATCTATTAAATAGTCAATCATTTTTTACAGGCAGTGGTGGCATTCATTGTGCCTCGAAGCGATGAAAACCTTGAACGAATTACTACATTAATTGAAAGTAGACTTCGGGAATATGAACGACCATTGATAAGAGTTATTGAAGATATTCCTCTCCTAGTTAATGGTAAAACTGATCGACAGCGACTTTTGAAGATGTTTGAACAAGAAATTGAAGAAAGTATGTAAAACAATTTTAACCACACATTATAATTATATAAACTGCTTTGGACTAAATGCATTCTAAACACAGGGGATGATTTCGTTGATTGGAATAATTTGGAGATTCCTGAATCTAAATTAAAAACAGCCAAAGTTGTTATTTCAACGATTTCGGAAGTGACTGGAACTTCAGTTGAGACAGTTGCTGAGGGCTTGGAAAATTCATTCTTCAATGTTGGAGGTTCTTCACTGAACTCGATCGTTGTCATTGTCAAGCTTAGAGAGCAAAATTATAAGATTTCTATCCACGATTTTACCACTGCAAAGTCAATCAAGCACATCATTTATTCTGCAGCGTTGGCTGAAGAATCGGAAGATATTTCAGATTGGTCGGTGGGAAAAGAAGCGTTGACCAAATACAATGTCAAGCACTTGACAAATGCAGACCAACGAGAGGCTGTTCAGTAAGAATCGATCATTTTAAAGTGACAAAAATGAAGGGTAGTAAAATTTCATGAACTTTTACTACTCTTTATTTTTTTAAGGAAAAATCATTGAAATATGAAAAGAGAAAAATGTAAAAAAAATAATCCAATTTTCCATTGAAATATAATTAAAAATTAATTCACAATTTTGAGCTTTTCACGCTTATTTTTCCTAATTTTCATCAATGTAAAAGAAATTAAAAAATGCTCACTTCTTTCCTATTTTTCAAAAAATGATGTATCAATTTCCTGATATCGATTGTTGTGATAAATCATGTATAATAATATTCTCTTTTTACATAGCATTATCGCTCAAAGTTTTGCCCAGCATGGGGATCTTGAAGTTTACACTAAAGCAACATACGAAGAGTTTACACGGTTGATTAAATCCATATGGAAAGATTTAGTGGATAAAGGATTCTCGTAAGAAACCGACCTTTTTAGCAACATTTTATTATTTTTCAATATGATTTTAAAAATTAACATTTCATAACTAGCTTTGTGGTACGTCGTACAACAGACAAAAAGGCTGTAGCAATTTCCTTGAATTTCGATGTTTATGACGAACCTTCACAAGTCGAAGCCAGCCAGGGAATCGCCTATGTTTTGGAAATGCTTGGTATAAAAAAAAATCTAAAATTGAAATAAAATTCCTCAAAACTAAAAAGTAATCAAAAATGAATAGAATTTTTGGAGAGTCGACAACGAGAAAAGTTGCCCAAAGGGAAAGGAAAGCTGATTCACAGTTTTATGATGGGAACCTCAGAAGAGGTTGATGAATCCGAAAATGTATTCATCATTGAGTTCATGGAAGAACAAATTATGAAAATGGCTCAAGGAAAGAACTTTCTTGGAATTATGACCACCAATACCAATCCTTTAACACAGGTACCAAATATGTCCAATTTATTCGGTATCACCTAACGATAATCCGAGTCTTAATTGATATTTTTATTTAGCAAATCGGATTGAGCATACATGGGTATGAAGTGCTCTCAGAATATCAAGTCAATCGATACATCGCTCCAGACGGTACCAAACCATTTATTTTGGCTCCCGACAGTTTCAAAATCGTCTGTTGCTGGAAGAAAATTGGCATCCAGTCAAATCAAGAAAATGCAAATCCTGAAGAAATTGAAAATCCTGAAGAAATTATTCCAGGATCTGTTGATGATTTATCAGATGAGGAAGAGATGAGTGAAGAAATGTCACAAAATGAATAATATTATATCTAGTCTGTCATACAATAAATTTTAATTGATTGTAAAACTTCTAAATTGCAGTAAAACAATAATAAACAGTTGTAGATATTACAAAAACTAATACTGTTTATATTCAAGAATTTATTTCTATAAAATGGAATGCGGTAGTAAATAAATTAAGTTAAACAGCAAGACTTTGAAATACATAAATATATTTTTATCTGATAATCTTATTCAGTCTATTTCGACAAGCCGATTCAAGAAGTAGGAGCTCCTGAAACACTGGGAGATTCTTGTTTTGCTATAAAAATAAGAAAAGCGATTAAAAATTACAATAGCTTGTGATTTTAATGTATTTCATGAGATGCATACTTGCATAGACGTATTCCAAAGAAGTTGTTATCGTCTTCACATCAGATTCAATTGCTTTAGCCCACGACTGAACGTGGCCCAATTCTTTCAAGGCGGTGTTAAAATTCTCTACAAGGGATAGCCACTGATGAGTCTGTTTCGAAAATTGAGTCGCATTGGTTGTCAGTGCTCGCATTTCAGCGTCCAACTTCTTTTCGTTCAAATAGGCTTGAGCAACACTGTTCAAAATCAAAACAAGAATCACAGTTTATATTTTCAAGTATTTTGCGTATATTAAGGGGGGGTTTAAGTAATTTCCGTTTCCATAGCTACTATTTCAACCGAACTTTACTGAATAGGACTTTCAATGTTAAAAAATATTAACCCGGTAGGGTCACGGAAACACGGAGAAGTACAGAAGGGCTCAAAATTTTGACCCCAGACTTTTTCCATTGCATAGATCAGAAATGTGGCTAGAGCAACTAGTCCCTTTGTTCCCAACTTTTTTGACTCCTTCGATCCTCTAAATTCATAAATAGTCCAATCGGAAAGCTGTTATTTTCGTTTTTTAATTATTTGACCCATTAGGGTTCATCAGATGTCTAAGTGACGGACTAGTTGCTGTTGCCAAGAATATAGAGCACATTTGTGAAAAATCTCGAGTCAATCGGTTCAGCCGGACTCAACTTCTGCGTGTTTCCGCAACAGCAAATTTAACATTGAGTTAGATAGGGGAAATCAAAAATTACAAATTATTCAAATTTATTAAACCCCCCCTTAAGTATTTAGAAATATTTAAATGCAATAGTCTCTTATTTTATTTTTTTTTAATTTTTTTTTTACATATTTTTTAGCATTTTTTGCAAGTTTTGCAAAGTTTAAAGCGAAAACATACATAAGTAGATTTACTGATAGAAAAAAAACATTTTCATGATTATCCAACAATGCAATTGAAATTTAATGAAATAATTAGAGTTGCTTTCACTTGCTTTCACCTTTGAATATTTCATTAATAGCAGTCATGCCATGCAATTTTTTTTATAATAAAAGTTCAGAATCCTTTGAATCTTATTAAATTGACTTTAAAAGTTTTTTGTATGAAGAATAACGAAGATAGAAGAGATTTCGAATGGGAGAAAGTAGGGATGCCGTGAGTACCGATTTTTAGGACTCGATCGAGTATCGAGTATTGCCCTCAAAAAATCCTCGAGTATCGAGTACTCGATCGGGTACTCGACCGAGTACTCGAGAAGGTTTTCAGACTCGATTACTCGATACTCGAGAAAAATAAATAATTAAATTGTTCTTATTAGCTTATATCTCGAACATATGTTAGAATTCGTCAATACAAGTATACACTTGGTTTAACAGGAGGTCAAGAGCTTTCCAAAGGTGTATCACATGTCACATTTAAAAAATCTAAATTTCATAATCTTTTTTAAAGCAAAATCGGATTTTTCAATTTTGAAAAACTAAATAAATTAGGTTATTTTATTCAGTTGTTGCATTGCAATTTTTTAAATTCATTGAGTAAATCTGGAGAAATTCATTCCCCCTGGGGGAGGACCCTAATTTTTTTTTGTTTTTTTTGAGACAATTAATGCACTTTTCAACATATCCAAAAATTAGCAAAATCTGAGACTTATATTTTTATTAAATTGTTGGTCTCTCCTTATGTTTTTACTAAAAAAAATTAATTTCTAATCAATTTTTACGAAAAAATGCTCGAACTCGATCGGGTACTCGATAAAATTCGCTACTCGATGCTCGATCGAGTACTCGGTCGAGTATCTTCAAAAAAACCTCGAGTTCGAGTACCCGGACTCGATGTCGAGTACTCGAAAATTTCGAGTACTCGAGGTACTCACGGCATCCCTAGGAGAAAGTAGAGAGGACTTTCTCCGCTAATACAAGTCTGGGAATGCCCCATAGGGTAATATAGGCATAGGAAATAGATTTTTACCCAATGTTGAGATGATCTGTCATACATGAGGTCAATTCAACAGCCGCAGCAAGTGCTTCCTTTCTCTTCACCTCTTGTTCCTCTCTCAATTTCGTCTGCTCTTCACCGTGTTTTTTCACCATCGAAGACAACATCCTCTTCAACGACACTTCTTCTCAACAGTTTAACACTTGAATAGTTTAATGTTGACCTTTAGTTGTTTTAAAAGTTTAATTAAAAGTGAATAAAAATCAACGGATTTCTCACTTGGAGCAGATTTTTGGTATATCCGCCCAGATTCGGTGTTGCCGGTGCTGGATTAACTCGACTAATGTAAGCAGCTCGTGTCTTTTTTGTTTACTTTTTCAATTCAGTTGGCAACACGGCTATTAGCGGGTATTCGGAATTTTTGGATAAATAATAGATTTTGTTGAAAATTATTTTTTAGTAATTTTAACTATGATTTGTTGAATTATAATACCGAATTTAATGAATGCGGAACATTAGGTGATTGAAGTTATGAGTTAAATTTTAAATCAGGTTACAAAGTTTGTAATGTTCGACAGTTTTGACAAGAACTGTTATTGTTTATTTGATAAGATTAAGATACTCATAATAATTGGTGTGACTTTGTTGGTTAGATTTTTTGCATAACTGTGGATCGGATCGGAATTTTGTATTTAAGTCTCGCTTAACCACTGCTATTGTACTTATATTACATACATAAATGATGAATGAACAGATTAAGTCAGGTCAAAGTGATTCATAATTCTAAATGTTTAAAGTTTCAACTCACTTAATAAGCGTGATTTTTTTTGATGGAACTGTTGCTGAATGGACATTTTTTTTTAAATTTTCGGTCCTTCAAGGCATATAATGTTCAGGTATAACAGTTTCTTAAAAGTAGAACCTTAATATTTTTAACAGTTTGACACACGTGAGGGTTTTAACAATGAACATTTAGCATTTTACAAGTCTTAGGTTTTAATAGTCTTAGCCAGGAAATAGGGTGATGTCTTGCTTGGGATACATTTAAAATAGAGAAAGTGCAGAGAAAGCTCAAAGTGAAGGAATGTTTAATATTGTTTAACAGTCTTTAAAAGTCAGAGGTTCTCAAATAAGGTCAATTCAATTGGCTTATAATAAGGATTGTATATTGAGGTCATGTGGGAACAGGGGAATACATTTATGTTTTAGAATGTTGACGTGAAAGAGTTCTGTCCCGAGAAGAATACACGAAAGCACCAGGCTGGTTTTTATCCGGAAAAAACCATCCGTGTAAACATTTTGGTATGCCCGACTCTGTCATGATATCCACTTTGGCAAGTAAATCCCAGTTTCTTGCGTCCAAAATTATTAGGCTTGTTCGATTAGGACCACTAGTCTCTTCGCCCCCATAAACCACAGTGGAAAGAATAATCCCATCATCTTCTCGCTATTAAAATTACTCAGAGGCTTTAAATTGTCCTTCAATTATTTAATAAATAAATATAAGTGGTTATAAATTTACCTGCGAATTTGCAGCTGGTCGAGGTACAAATATAGGCTCACTGGGATATGCTTTCGGTTCAGACCAAGTGTCAAAAGTCTTTCTTAAAACGTCTACTTTTATTAGCTAGGAGAAGAAAAAATCAATATACAAAAAATGAAAGCAGAGCGAAAGACGAGATAATTAACAATTACCGTTCCAGGATTATCAAGATCCACATCAGATGAAATTGCATAAAAGTAATTATACGGTTTTCCATCAAAAAGCTCGTTAATTCTTGGGGTTTCACAGCCTATGTCGACTATCATCTCGGACTCTAATCCTGGCATTGTATGCCCTTTATTAGCCTTCTCAAATTCATTTAGCTTCAGTAAGAAACGCTTTGGTCTTCCTCGGAACATTTTTGCATAGTCAGCGTTTGAATGAGCGTTCTATATTTCAGACAATAAGTAAAGGTACAGAAGTTTCTTGTGATATGCATCAGTTTTTTTTGTACATACCTTCAAAGCGTCCACGTACATACAATCGATCATTGAAGGATTGTCATAAGAACAAATGTCAACGACAACAAAAATGTCACCCGAGTCATCGTCCCTCATTTCGAAAGCTGCAAGTGTTAACACTATTGTTAGTATCTCACTTATCAATAAAACAAATTATATGAAAAGGGTGCAAAACTAATATTTACCATTTATTGTATGTAGAAAGAAGAGACTTTTGGTACGGAATGTTTTTCTCGATTTGTTGCTACTCGAATGTCTACTAATTACGTGGAAAATTGTATCTTCTTCAGGATAAAATTTGAGACATGAGGCAATTGGTTTATCACCGTATATTTGGTTTAGAGGAACGGTGGGAAGAAAAATCGATAGGGGTTGCTCAATTAAAATAAAATAGGATTGGGTTATCGAGAAGGTATGCATATAACACAAGCTAAGGGGCCATCGCGATGGAATCGTTGCAACGATTTTGGCTTTTGACCAGGGTGACTGAGATCTATCAGAAATTATGTTATTTTGTTGATTATTGATGGAATTAGCATTGTCTTCACTGAAGGTCAGATTGGTTGTTGACGTGGAATTAGAAGAACTCATCGATGTTGACATTCGCTTATTCTTACTCTTTGTGTTCATTTCCATAATGAGATAGTGTGGACCAAGCCAAAGACCTAGTCGTTGTCCAATGTTGTACAATTTATTTCCACATATATGAGGATGGGCAGAGTGGTTAATTATCCCTAGCTCATTGTGAACATTTATCTATCGATTTATCTAAATGTTAGTATCATCAATCTCAAACTAATATTGATTAATAGTTTGTTACCGTTTGCGTTTTCTCTAGTGTGTCAATATCGATCCGGTGGGCAAAAGGTGTTTCCGCCAGGCTGTACACTTCGTCTCCAAACGGGTGAATGGAAATATTAGCAGTGTCTGAAAGCGTATTTTCTAAGGGCCCCAAAAATACAGCTGCGATTCTGAAAGTTTGATGAGTAAAACAGTAAAATAGATTAATTGGACGGAAATTCTAATATATCAAGATAAACAAAGTTTGCGTGTTTTTCATACATACCTTGCAAAGATAGTCTGGCAAGGATCGGCTGTACCGACGGTTCCAAATTCACTCAGAACAAGACGTTTAGCAGCTATATTTCTTGTAAACGATCTCGCCTCAATATATCTCGAGGAATAGGTTACAATTCCATTCTGAATATGAAATTTCTGAAGAAGTCCCGGAGCATCGAATAAATGTTTGCATGAGCCTTCACCATAAATATCCACTCCACCCGGTCCATTGCGAATGAGGTCGCCTTGGAGCCATGCGGGTATTTTGCCTAGAGGAGTCATATTGTATAAAAGAATAGATGAGAAGAATACATTTCATTGAAATTAAATTCCACTCGCTTTTGTATGTATATAGAATGAATAATATTATGAACAATTGAACGTGCAACTTTTTAGACATGAATCCTATGGGAGAGATTATTAAATGCAATCTACTCGCATATAAATTCCGTATTAAAACACAACCCATGCATTTATAAGTAATGATACACATGTATCAGACACATAATATCATTTTACAAAAATAAACTTTTTCCTCTGACTTTCTCTATTTCGTATTCAGCTTGTTGCCGGATACTTTCAAGTTCACTCAAGCGTACAAACTTAAATAGACATCAAGTATCATGCATATACATCTTTTTTTATATATGTATTTATGTATATTGGAATCGACATGATGATGATATAGTCTCAACTCTCTACTAGTAAAAACTTTGTTTATTCATTCAAGTCCAAAGAGACGAAAGAGATTGGTAGTGTGACTTACCAAAAGTGACATTTCCTGGCAAGGGTTCTTTAACTTCTGAAAAGCACGTTCGAAGCCAGACAGATAGATCTGTATTGGGGTAGTAGTCCTTGGGTTTCGTTTCCTCGTCCTTGTCCATAACTTGTAATCAATCTAATTGATTTATTGTCCCAAAGAAAGTCCGACTTACGTTCTTTTCCAGTTGGTTGCGCAATGCAATGCAAATGCATGCAAGGTGAAAGTTGTGAAAGTAAACTACAAGCCGTTATGCTGAGAATGTCTTTCTAATGGAATTATTCTGACATGACACTACTTTCTAGACTGACTAGAATCTAACAGCTAGTGTCTAATCTAGAGAATCTCTGTGTCTAAAGGACTGGAGCTAAGAGTCCAGCAGCTCTCTCTCCAGAAAGTCCAGATGTTGCATAAATTCAAGCAAAGAGGCTTAAGAATGGACTGCGAATTAGGTTGTTCTACGACACGAGTATATTGTTTTTATTATGTATTCATACGAGACTATATTGAGATCTAGGACTATCAACTGGTATTGTATAGGTTGAAGGGGCTAAGGGGATATTTTGGCATCTCATGGCGTGTGAAATAAGTTACTTTCTTTTTTAGCAGAAACTTGTTGTTCTTATAAGACTTCCTTCCGTCTCTTCGTCATCTCCCACTCGGGGTGGTCGTTGCAGCTCGGTGGACTACGAAATGTGACTGTTCGATATAAATGTCAGAGAATTCGGGGTTTTGTTGTCAAATTCCCTATGTATTAAATTAGGTGATATGATGCTATAGTTGTACAAGTAATATATGTATATGTGGAAAGTAGGAGAAAATACAAGAAAAACTTTTATCCAACCGGTATGGTATTCTTAGTACTACTGAATTATCGAAATTTTTCATAAATAATGCCCACTACTAGACTAGATAATCAATATAGTTCATTTATCCGTTTATCAAAGTGGTTTCATTAAAAAGGGTGGAGAAAGCAGTGTGGGTTGTAATACCAGGTAAAAAAATAACCAGCATGTAATAATATTCCCTAAATCAAACCGTAACAGATGGTATATTTAGGTGTGTTGGTGGTGCACATAATATGTGTTTTATTATTTATGAAATCCAGTGTGTGTCGTTGTATATTACTAATGAGCTTTCTGCTTTTTGTGTCATTAACAGATTTGAAACCAATTAAACCTTCCCTGCCATAATGTCATAATGAAGAATGCCTGAGAGAAGCGATGATTAAATACTGCCAAATCATGGACTATAATTCGATAGTACAGGATCTTGTAGCTGGTGGAGACAGCGTCTTATCGATATCCTTTTCATACACAACATTATGATAATTAATTATTTATTTATGAATTCATTTATTTAATTGCTTTTATGTATGGTTGATGGTGTGGGTTTTATTTTCTCTTGCATGGTTATAATGATAACGTGAGAGTTATTTTGATTAAAATAATTTCCTTAACCCTTTGAAACTTTTTTGAAACACACGGTAGAATGTAGCTGGAAAGCAGCCTTTAAAATTCTAGCTTTGATTGAACATCCCGTCTGGGGCACATCAATAGACAAGGAAAGTCAAGTCCCTAAAACTGCTGGACACCTTTCTCCAGATGATCGGGAATTCGCGATTCTTGTTTTGGATGGACGGGCGCCTATCCTAACGAAAAATGATGTTGACATTGTCCACGTTATTCCCGTAAATGGAAGTGCGTTTAGTTGTGAGATTGGTATGTTTGTTGATCTTAATATCTATTAAAAATTGCAATTACTCGAAATATTAATGGGTTTGTATTTGTACACCCGGTTTACGTGGTTATGGGAATTGTTTATCATTTGAGTGTGCTAATGGGTTTTTGTGATTTGATTGTTATTTGCTATCCGGATGGTTCCACGGGGATTTAGACATGGAAAATGGGTTTGGTGATGCGGAAATTGGAGTGAAAATTAGTCCTAGCCTGATGGAACCTCCTATGCTTATAAAAATGGCTAGTGGCTACCGTTCCCAAAATTTTATTGACGAGGTTTTCCGGGCTGCTCAAAGTAAGTTGATTCATCCGTTTAATCTAATCAGGTCCAAGTCATATTTGAACATTTACACATTAAGACTTTTTATATTTTTTGTGTATACTTTTATATATATGAATTTTATGTTTAGTTTCCTCGTGGGGTTTTTCTGGTATTTTGTATCGTAAAAACCTTGGCTTATCTAGTATGCTCGTGAATTCGTGACATTTCCATGAATATTTTTACTAACAACAAGAGCATTACTTATTTGATTACGCACTCACTTCTCCATTTAATACTCCTCGATATGTTATACTTAATGAGCTTTTAAATCATGAGTTAGAATTTATCTCAAGTTAGTAGTTAGTGCAGGTGCAGGCAACTCTGCATATATATACGAGCGCGGAGCGAGTCATGTTATTGTTATGCAAACCCAATTACATTACATTTTATGAGTTTTTTTTCACATTATCAACGAATTGATTTGATACCTCATCTTTCTTTTGCTCTTCATGTATGTAATATTGCGTGACTAATAATCTCCAATACTGCCAACTTGGCCTTTGTATTTTGCATCATCAGTCAAGATAAGGGCTTGGTTGGTGGATGGCAGAATTTGCAAGGGGATAAATTGCAAATGTTTTTGCACACATTTTGACAGTATTGTGACCAGACATACAGACGTAACCTGAATGGTTCCCAAGTTCAAGTTATGTATATTGACGTAAACTTGGTATCAGATTAAATACCAGTTCTTCTGTACAGCAGTATAGTATGTATGAGAAGTTTATGAACAAGTTTATGTATCTTTATTTTGTTGCATGAGTATATACTTAAGTTGGTTAGAATGAAGCAAGTGATTGAGTAACTCATTCAGGACTTCTTTTTTTTACTGTTATTGTTTCTCTTGAGCAGTTGCAAATGGTGCATCAGCAAGGACTTTCCCGTGGTTGTCTTACTATGAGAATCTCCTGAAATCGTCTTCTAGTCATCCTTTTGGAGTTGGAGGAAACGCTACTGGGCTCTCCAGCATCTCAGACGACTTTATCAGAACAAGTGTAAGTGACCGGTCTGTCTTGTGATAAGTATATAAATATATACGAAGAGTGATTACTTTGTGTGTGTTTGTGCCATGGTTTATAATAATAACTAAATTAGTCATCCAACAACAACCCCTCTGGTCAACAACTAGTAATTTTGTTCTTGATCTTCTTGAAAATATATTTCTCTGTTCTAATTGACCTGTCATGGATACAGAAACGGACGACTTTGACATAGTCAGCTCGCAAGTAAGATTGGTAGTATGGCTAATTTTAATTAATTTAATTTTAAAGTATTCCCAAGAAGTCAAAATTTTTAGTATTTTAGTAATTTAATTTAAAACACTGGGGTGTGTCATTTCATCGTATTAAACTTTTTTTTTAAAACCCACATGCGGACGAAAAGCGTCACGTCCTGAGAACATGCCATATATTCTAGGCTGTCCGTTTCGATCTCGGTCCGCGTCCTCCGGGACATCCAAGAAAAAGAAGAAAAAGGACAAGGTTCATGTTTGTAGTAGTAGTTGATTTCATTATCAGTTGTCTAGGAGCGGCACGATTTCTTCGTCGTGATGTTCATTTATTTTGTAGTATTAAGCTAATTGTATTTTCATTGTCAGTGTTTTTGTTTTTTAACAGAGCGAAGGAGAGGATGAGGATATTTCGGTACCAGGTTTTGAGCGAGAGTCTTTAGCCAAAGGAATGAGCAGCATGAAGGGAAGAGAGTATGCAATCAAATGTATGTTGGACAGGAAACAAGACCAGTTTATAGATCTCCAGGGGATTACCGTTTATATTGCATCCTGGAATGTGAATGGAAAGTCTCCAGGTAGCATTTGCCTTTCGGAATGGCTGGGAAGAACTCCTGAACCACCGGATATTTATGCTATTGGATTTCAGGAACTAGATTTGAGTAAAGAAGCCTTTCTCTTCAATGATACTCCCAAAGAGGACGAATGGAGGTACGTTATTAGGGATAAGATCTTGAAATATTTATTGCAAAGTGTCCAGAGTTGTGGGCAAATACGTAGAAAAGTTTGTCTAGGATGACTTGGTTTGTGTAAACTTTATATTCTACTTTCGTATATTTTCAGACATTCTGTAAAGTCTGCACTTCATCCAAATGCAAAATATGTGCAAGTGAAGCTAGTCAGGCTTGTTGGAATGATGCTCGTAGTTTATGTCAAAGATCAGTTAAAAAAACATCTAAAAAATGAGGCTGCCGAATGGTGTGGTACGGGTCTTTTGGGTAAAATGGTATGTAGAATAATATAGTATCCTTAACAATGTGATGATTTTGCGATTTTTTATTATTTAAAAAAATCATTTGGGATTTGTTTGATTTTTTACAGGGGAATAAGGGTGGTGTGGCCGTACGTTTTGAAATCCATGAAACTTCTATATGCTTCATTAATTGTCATCTAGCTGCTCATGTCGAAGAATACCAAAGAAGAAATCAAGATTTCTCACAGATTTCAAGTAGACTAACCTTCTATCTGCCTGAAGGAATAAAGTATATCAAAGACCATGAGTAAGTTAAATGAATTTTTTTAAAAACCTTGTATTTTAAGTTTTCACAAAAAAAGTGTTTCTTTCTTTGTTTTTTCAGCCAAGTCTTCATGTTTGGAGACATGAATTACAGAATTAATCCAAATGCAATGGAGGCTGATCGAGCGAAAGCATTAATAGAGAAGGAAAAATACTCGTTGATTCAGGAACATGATCAATTAAAGGATCAAATGAAGTTGGGAAATGTATTCCAAGGATTTACTGAAGGGCCTATTAATTTCCGACCAACTTACAAATACGACACGGGTTCAGACAATTGGGACTCTAGTGAAAAGCATCGATCCCCTGCTTGGTGTGACAGAATCCTCTTCAAAGGAGATAATATTTCTCAAGCGGATTATACATCCCAGGCTCAGTACAAATTAAGTGATCACAAACCAGTTTCGTCATCTTTTAATGCAAAGGTATACGATAAAAAATAATGATATCTCAAGTTACAGAAGATATTAAAGAGAAAGTTAATTTTTTTTGTATAATTTCAACAGGTGAAAGTAATTAACCAAATAAGATACAGAAAGTCGTACGAAGAAAGTTTGAAGCAGCTGGATAGGCTTGAAAATGAATTTTTACCACAAGTTACTGTAGACATCCCTGGCTCAAGTTTAGCACCACATTCTAATAGAAATGAAATTCATTTTGGACGAGTGAAATTTATGGAACCTGTCAAAAAATCCTTCACTGTCGCAAATACCGGTCAGGTGCCTGTCCATCTTGAATTTATAAAGAAACTTAACGACAGCTACATTTGCAAGGATTGGGTGCGAATTGTTCCCATTACAAGTTTTATAAGTCCAGGTACAATTAAGAATTAAATTATGGGCTTGTATCCAACGATATGAATATTTTACATTACTGTGCCTTTATTCGTGCAGGAGAAACATGTGAAATCGAGTTACATGTAGTCGTTGACAAGAAAACTGCTTCACAGCTCAATGTAGGCAAGGATTCCATATACGATATTTTAGTTTTACATCTGGAGAGCGGAAAAGACATTTTTATAACAATTGCTGGAGACCTTGAACGTAGCGTGTTTGGATGCTCAATACAAGCTTTGGTTAATATGAGCGAACCAATCAACAACATATCGGCTGGAAAACTTATCGAACTGGTAAGAATACTTTAGAATTCAGTTTCCTTAAAAGTCCGGTTTAACAAAATATGTATATATATTTTTGCAGGAAAAAGGTAAAATGCCAGTGAATCATTATGATGTGCCCAAAGAGCTGTGGTTTCTGGTTGACCGGCTTTACAAATCAGGGATGGAGAAAGAAAGTTTATTTACACAAGCAGGTTTGCAAGATGAAATTTTAGCGATTCGGGATTGGCTAGACACCGTTCCAAATACCCCTATGCGTAAGTTATCCAATAAAAATTAATTAAAACATAATATATTTTTTGGAAAATTTTATAAATCTTTTTTTTTTAAATAGCTGGAAGTATTGATTCTGTGACAGAGGTTTTACTACTTTTGCTCGATTCGTTTCCTGAGCCTGTCATTCCTTTCTCTTTGCATTTAAAGTGCCTTGACTCTGCATCAAATTATACGGCGTGTAAGGAGGTAAGATAGTAGTATTGACATTTGACAACGTTATACTGTGATAGTTTCATAAATGATTACTTTCTTTCTTTGTTTAGTTGGTGAAGCAACTAACGCCAGCCCATAAAAATGTGTTCCTCTATCTCTGTTGCTTTTTACGAGAGTTGCTCAGTCATTCGAACAAAAATGGTTTAGACGCAAAAATTCTAGGTAAGTGCACAATTAATGTTTAATAAATTTTACGGTTATTTAAATTACTGTTTTTTAATAATGTTCCATACAGCCCTATTATTCGGAAAGGTCATGTTACGTGATCATAACCACAATGCAAAGCCCAATCCGAAAATCGAAAGACAGAAAGCAACATTTATCTATCAGTTCCTCGTTAATGATGATAATTTGGACGATTTGTGACATCAAGTTGAACTAATGAAGTCTTTTGAACTTGGCTTCGATCTTATGATGTCATTCTGATAAAAAAACAGAGATATTGGAAGAAGGCCGAAGATGAGCTGGCTGGACTAAGCTGTTTTTTGCCTCTACTGCGTGATGCACTTATAAACTCAAAATTGTACATATATTATATAGCGGACGATGATATTATATTAGATGAATAGACCTAACATTCCAAGATAACCAACTGGAATATTGTGACTGGAATATGCAGTATACCAAAAATGAATAAATCAAAAAAACACATGCCCAGTACACAAATCGTGTTTTATCATTTTTTTATTCGCAATTTATGATTGATTATTATTCATTCCAATTTTCAATTTAGTTTCATGATTGCTTACAAATCAAACTTCATAATTACTTGACTTCTGTTTTCAAGTATTTACAAAACAGAAGATAATCGAGAAGGAAATCAACGCGGATCAGTTCGTAATAATTTTTCATATGATATAAAACGAAGTTAAAGGCAAATGCCATGATGATGCCTAAGGTTGTAAGAGTAGTAGTTTGTGCCAATTTGTAAAGATGAAAACAAAACTGCACCACCCGAAAACTAACATCATCCAACTAGCTTAGAATTAGTTTTGTTGTTGACATCAACTAACATCTAACTCACTGCCCCGGACAATGAGACTGTACAGTTTCAATATTTACAGACGATTTCTTATAATTAGAATTAAATACGCATTGTTGGAATTATCTACAACTAATTGGTACTTTAATGTAATATTAATATTATTTAGTAGTAGATAAAAATTCAAGTCCACTCAAAAAGAGACTTTCTCTATCACACTTCCTCGCATCCAGTTGTTTTAACACAACCGTCACAAAATAATTACGTAGTCAACATTACAGGGACTTATTATCATCAGAACTATTCTCAAAGTACAAACTAGCCTTAAACTAGGTTTGGTAAGCGAATCTCGAATCTCCACGTTTTATAGCTGTTAAGTTCAAAGTACATTTCTAGTATGACAAGTTGCACTACATGGAGAGGAGCCGGAAGTGAAAAGAATCAACGGTTTCAGTACTCCCTTTGAGAAAAAAACGGCTATTATTTTACAACAATTATTTCGATAATGAGTCAGTCCAACCGTTGATTGAAAATTGAGAGGCAGAGAAAATTATCTTAAATTCATTCTGTAAATTTAAACTTCTGCAAAGAAAGTTACTAAAATTAAAGTATGTATTATTGGCTTACGGATGATGTGGTTAGTTAGTTTGTTGGTAGGTATGTTAATGATGCTAAATATATCGAACAATAATACAGTATTGAGATGACTACTTCCATAATTTCTTAATGGACATGTTCTTCTCTGAGTCTTTCTGCATGACTTTCGCAACAGCCATCTCAAAGTCTTCTTGGGTGACATGGACACGACGTTCTCTAAGGGCATACATACCAGCTTCCGTACACACTCCTTTCACCTCAGCTCCTGAAGCACCGGGCATCGTCTCTGCTATCTTTCGAAGGTTTATTCCTCGAGTTAAATTCATTCTTCGTGAATGAATACGGAGAATATCCAATCTAGCATCTTCATTTGGAGGAGGAAATTCAATCTTACGATCAATACGACCGGGACGGAGGAGAGCTGGATCTAAAATGTCGATTCGGTTGGTGGCCATTATCACCTACATCAACAGAAATCAAAATTTGAGCACATTTATTTTAACAATACAAATAGTAATAGCTAAAAGTTAATAAAATATACCTTGATATTCTTGGTGGCTTCAAATCCATCCAACTGATTCAAGAGCTCCAACATGGTTCTTTGAACTTCAGAATCACCTCCTGAATTAGATTCAATACGTGAAGATCCAATGCTGTCGATTTCGTCCATGAAAATGATTGATGGTGCGTGTTCTCTGAAATGGTTAAAATATTTAAAATTTAATAACACTCATCTTCATATAGTCATAATAGAGTACAAATATTATTTTTTTTAAAACACATACCTAGCCATCACGAAAAGTTCACGAACCATTCGAGACCCTTCACCAATAAACTTTTGTACCAGCTCAGAGCCTGAGACCCGGATAAAGGTACATTCAGTATGATGGGCAACAGCTCGGGCCAACAGAGTCTTTCCAGTGCCGGGGGGTCCGTATAGAAGTACTCCTTTGGGTTGAGCAATTCCAAGGGCATCAAACAACTCGGGATGTTTAACTGGAAGCTCGATGACCTCTTTGATTTCCTTGATTTGTTTATCCAATCCTCCGACCATTTCGTACGTTGAATCAGGCACTTTCTCCACCATCATGAGTGACACCAATGGGTCAACCTTGTTTGGCAGGACACGGTGAATTGTATACGAGTCGTTTCTCAGAGCTACTCGACTGTTCGGGGTTAAAGTAGCAATGTCGATGTTTTTATCCACATCCACGACAAATTTTCCCTCTGGATGAACCTTAACCAGAACTTTCTTTTTGTCCATGGCTCTAACAACTTCTCCGACATATGAACCCTGTTCTTGCAATAGCTGCAGTTCCTCTCGTAACATCCTCACTAAAATTCATTCATTTACATATTACTTCTAACTTCTAGACATCCAAATTCAAATTAATAAAAATATAGTTCTTACCCTTCGCATTAAGTTCATTTCGCTGTGCCTGAAGTCGACATAAGTTTTGTGTCTTATCTGCGACAATTAACTGCAACTCTTCAATTTTGGCGATATAGTATTGCTTCAAACCTGGACCCCCAGAGCCCCCACCTCCTGGATGCGGCTGTGGCACCACATCTTTCTCTGCTCCATCGACCGCACTTCCGATCGCTTCTTCCACTTGCTGCAAATCACAAAAGAAGTACCAATAAACAAACAAATCATTATTATCTCTGAACTTTTATAAAGATTGCAATAAAAAATCCTCATACATGTGGTTCTGCAGCAACAGCGGCCATTTCTATCCTTTAGAATTGGCGTGAATCAGCTAGGAATTCTTCAATTGAAGAAACGCGAAGTCCTATTCAAAAATCCAATAATAATAATCAGTTTAGAAGAATTGCAACAAAAATTTAAAGAAAGAACATAATTTTGAAACCAAATTGGATTACAAAATAAAAATATCTTTATGTTCACCTAAAAGCGTCTCCGTGACAACTCGAACAAATGAAGAAAAGAACTTTGTTTGACCCTGTCGATCCAAAATTTGTTGTTTTTGTGTTGCCCAAAAAGTGAATAAGAATGGAGGACGTAGTAAACTACTACGTCTTACTTAACGATGAACAATTACTTTAACGCACTTAAAAACACTTTATTCGCGTTTTGTTTTCAAGCTTTCGATAATTGTAGAAATGAAATTAATTGATGTTTTTAATTATTTCACAAAATTAAATATTCTGATCTCATTTTTTGAGAGATTGAAGATTAACCAAGAATGACGAGAATTATTAGAATGACTCGACGAAAAGGAAATTGTTAATTGTCAATAGTGTCGCTGGGGAGCACTGCAGTTAAGATCTAGTTCTACAAGGCAATTTTTACTGGGGCAATGTGACTCTTGTAATTTTTATCTCATTTTGTATTTTGGGGTGAGATGAGATTTTTTAAGAATTTAACTAAAAAACAAGTTCATAATTGATAATATGAAAATCAGCATGAAACATATAGTAATGTCGATAAAAATCTATTAACACAATAAGTGTTAAAGTAACTAATAAAAAAACAGAAGTTTTAAATTGATAAAAATTAAAAAATTAAAATAT